>JAHLSL010000022.1:4751411-4965747 GCA_025920805.1 Petroica traversi
GCAGGGTTAGGGGCAGGGGGCTGCGGAGGGGTGTGTGGGTATGGGCAGGGTTAGGGGCTAGGGAGCTGCACAGGGATGTGTGGGTATGGGCAGGGTTAGGGGCTAGGGAGCTGCACAGGGGTGTGTGGGTATGGGCAGGGTTAGGGGCAGGGGGTGGGAGTGGAGATTTAGGGGCATTGCGGAGGGGATGTGTGGTAGTCTAGGGGCAGGGGGCTTCAGGGGAGAGGTTTAGGGGCAAAGAGTAGGAGGAGAGATTGAGGGGGCAGAGGAACGTGTCTGGATAGGGGCAGGGCACGGCACGGCCAGGGGGAGGTTTGGGGAAGGTTTAGGGGCAGGAGCTGAAGGGAGAGTTTTAGGGGCAGAGGGTGGTGGAGGATGTGTGTAGGTATGAGCAGGGTTAGGGGCAGAAGGTGGGAGTGTAGATTTAGGGACATAGGGGGGCAGAGGGGTGTGTATGGATATGGGCAGGTTTAGGGCAGAAGGTGGGAGCGCAGGATTGGGGGCAGAGGATAGAAGTGGAGATTTAGGGGCATAAGGGGGCAGAGGGGTGTGTGTGCATAGGGGCAGGGCACTGCCGGGGGAAGTTTTAGGGGCAGGGGCTGGAGGGAGAGGGTTCAGGGGGGAGGTGTGCGGAGGGTGTGTGTGAATAGGGGCAGGTTTAGGAACGGAGGGCTGTGGTAGGGGGGGTTTAGGGGCCAAAGGTGGCTGAGGGGGTGTGTGCATTGCAGCAGTTTTAGGGGCGGGGGCTTGAGGTGGAGATTCAGGGCCAGAAGATGGCAGGGGGGTTGTGTGGTTCGGGACAGGATTGGGAACAAGGGCATAGGGGAAATGCAAATAGGGCATGGGATGGCGGAGGAGGCTAGAGGGAGAAATTTGGGAGCAGGAGGCTTGGGGGGGAAGATTTAGGGGCAGGGCAGGGTGGAGGGTATGTGTGGCTAGGGGCAGGTTTAGGGATGGGGGAGATTTAGGGACAGAATTTAGCAGAGGGTGTGTGTGGATAGAAGCAGGTTTTGGGGCAAGAGGCTGCAGGGGGAAGGCTATGGGGAAGGGAGGTTTAGGGGTAGAGGGGCAGTTTTAGGGGCAGTGGCTGGAGAGGAAGGTTTAGGGGAAGAGGGTGGTGGAAGGTGTGTGTGTGGATAGGGGCAGATTTAGGGGCAGGGATGGCTTAGGGAGTTTAGGGGCAGGGGTTGTGGGGAGTGAAAATAGGGCAGAGGGGGTTAGGGTTAGGGAAGTAGATCAGGCCAGTGGGTGGCAGAGGGTGTGTGTGGATAGGGACAGGGGACTGCGAGAGGGAGGCTTAGGGGCAGGAGGCTGCAGGGGTCAGGTTTAGGGGCAGGAGGTGGTGACAGGACAGAAGGTGTAGGGACAGGGAATGACTGTGGGCATTAGGAGCAGGGAGTGGGAGGAGTGCCAGCAGGGGCGGGGGGTGGCTGGGAGGGATTGGGGTCAAGGAATGGTGGAGGGTAGGGCTGTGGATAGGGTGGAGGGTGCGGAAGGACAGGGCAAAACCACCTCATGGTCTTGGAGAAATTCTCTGGCCCCTTGCCTTCCCAGAGGAGGGGGCAGCAATAAACTGTGTCCTTGTTGAAAAAACAATCCTCCTCTTCCAGGCAGTGGGAATGTGGCTCTCTGCTCGTGTCCTGGAACCCCTGCACCCACAGCAGCCCCTTGACCCCAAGATCCGACAGGAGCAGTGTCTCAATGACAGTGTCTGGGGTCCCCAGGGCTGAAGGGGCACCTCAGCACTATCCATTTTTAGTCCGTTTCAGGGTTAATAACATTTTCTCTGTTGTCAGGATTACAGGAATTGAACACTCTCCACAATTGATTTTAAATCTAACTAAATAATATGGCAATAGGGAGCATCAAAGAAATTTTAAGGGGTAGGAAGTGAAAGTGGGAGATGCTAAAAATTGGGTCATTCTCAAGACTTTGGGTCTGTGAGGTCCAGTGAGTCATCAGAGAAAGGAACGTGGCATGGATGGATGCTGTGCACAGCAGAGAATCGCAGGTCAGCTCCCCCGAACTCATCCGATGGGGACTAAGACTGAAAATATTCCTAAACTCATTTTCTTTTTCCTTTGGAGGGAGATAAGAGTAAACATGAATCATTCTTCTAAAAGTTTGAGTTTTGTTCCAAGAAGAAATATGTAATTTTTTTTTTCTTGTTACAGTAACAAGTTCACAGAAAACTTCGGGAGGCTTTTACAAAGGCTTGTTAGCACTTTGAAGCTGGAGACTTTTTATATATGTACAGCACTTGCGTAACAAGGTCTCATCAGTGAATGGGATTCCTGGGTGCAGTTGCAATAAAGTGATTAATAGTATCATTCATGGTATCATACCTCATTCATAGGTTTCCTGTAAGTTAAGAGGAATACATTGGCAGGAATACCGTGATTGTGACTTTAAACATGATACTCTTGGGGGGAAAAGTTACGGCTAGCACATGCACTGAAGGGCAGTGCAATTAGTAAAGCTACGTAAAAGGCTCAAGAAAATAATTTTTAGAGCAAAATGTGGATAAGCAAGCCCACAAAGATCTAATTCTGAGCTGGTTCTGTGGCACAGAAAAAGCAAGGTGGATATTGCTGCACAGCTGGTGAAACCATAGACAGAAAATAAGATGTGTCTGTCAAAGGGATGGGTCAGGGGTGATCACTGTTTATTCAGAAACACGCAAGTAGGGTTTGGGTTTGTTGCCTCTTAATCTACGCGCAGTGAGAGCTGATTTTGTCACCAAAATGTTTGCCACAAAAATGTTCATCACTTGCTTCTGTCAAAGATCACCGAGAAGGCCAGAAAAGATGCAGAAGGGAATGCAGAACAGTTGTCAGAGGAGAAGTAAATGTCCTGGCCGTGGGCTGCAGCAGCTCAGAATGCATTTGGAGCCTCAAGAGAAGTGACAAATAATGGGTCAATATTTCCTATAAAGCCACTTATTTCATTTGAAAGCAAATAATGACTCAATATTTCTGCTTATTTCGTTTGGGGAATAAGCTGTTAAACAGCTGCCACGTGGCTGAAGTATGGAGAAATATGTGGGGCGATAAAATACGACCCAGTGTTTCACTGTACCAGCATCCGCGCGATTAGCTAAAACGAGACATTTAGCACGATCCAAGAAAACATCAGCCCCGGGGAGCAGGCGGGGTGAGTAACACAGGATCGCTTGGGCTGCGTCCCTGCCCGGAGCTCTCCCTGGCCAGCGCCGCTCCTATTTTTACTCGCTGTGCTATGAAAAGCCCCATTTCACAGCACCTGAATCGGTGCTCTGCAGGCAGGGACTCGGCAGCGCGTTTATCACGCGCCTGTCATCGCTTTTGAGGAAACGGGCCCAGGGCATTTCGGATGTTGTCCTAAAGCCACCCGGTGAGGCAGGCACAGCGTGGCCTTTCTGCACCAGGGCAGCTCCTGCTGCCTGGCACAGGCAAAATCCACCCACTGGAGCTGGACCCCGGGCGATTTTTGCCCAGGGCTCAGTGACACCCCGAAGTTTCATTTATTAAATTGCCTCCCGTCTCATTTGCGGTGTTTCCACAGGGAGGTGTTCACCCGCCCAAAAAGCTGAAAAGTTTTCTCTGCTTGCAACACAAAAGCCCAGGAGTGAGTATTGTCACTGGAGATAATGTTACAGCTTTGGCAAGATGACACTTAAAAACTTCATCAGCCTTCCAAGAATTTCGGAAATAGCGATGAATAAAGGCAGCAAGTGCTAAGAGCAGGCAGTGCTTGCAAGAAGAGCCCTTACCAGCAACGCTTTCAAGAGCTGTTTTCTGTTTTCACTTGTCATTAGAGCTGCACAGCTCAGACTGCTTTTAAATAATTATACTTAACAGATAAAAACCCTCCCGTGCTAAAATAAATTTTAGCTGAGATGGTTTATGCTTTGCAGCCTCATACAACACTCAATCTTTCTCGTGTGACTCTTGTAACAAGTCGAATTCATGTATTTTGATACCGCGCACGTGATTAAGATACTTGGATCACTTAAGCCTGCACAAAACTGCAGTGATCGCATGTCATTTATCTTAAAATCCTATTGTAGCGCTCGTGAAGTGTAATTTCTTCAGTGAATGGAAATTTATACTGACAGAGGTGTTATAAAACATGGAAAATACTGGGAGGAGAGGGCCCAATATTTTCTTTATCTCTTCAAGTGTTCACTAACGGGGATTTATTTTCCAGCTCGGTGTTGGTTCTTTGCAGGTTACAGGGACCTATTTCCAGACTTCTTCAGCAAAACTCACATTACTTGCAACAGGTGGGAAATGTGTGCTGTGGCCTCGAGGCAGCAAACTGGTTCACAGGCTTCACTTTCCACCTTGGTCCCTAAAGCTACTTGCAGAAAATCACCCAGCCTAAAGAAACTCCTGGGATCCCAGCCTCTACCTCCCTGTTTCAAAATGCATGGGTAAGAAAAACCAATTTATATTCATAACCTTGAGTAAATAAATTGTCACTTTAACTACACATTTTATTGCAATTAAGCACTTCCCAGTAATAACCAACCCACACTATGGAGCTGTTTCTTAATATAACGGTAAGGCAAGTTCTCAGCTGTGAGCAGAATTAGGAAGCTTTTAAAAGCACAGACCAGTTGATACAGCAGGGTGATGTTGCACAGCTCTCAGCATGCGGAGAAAGGGTGGTTTTGCTAAAGAGCTTTGTCCTTGTTTTCAAGCGATGCTGTTGCTCTGTGGTCAGCAAAATCAAATCTCACAGGCTGAATTTCCCAGTGGGTATTTACCCAATATTAGCCTGACTCTGCTCCCAGTGGATTTGCCTAACTCCAAAGGGAACACGACTGAGGCAGATTTAGACCTTCCTCAGCTTTCTAAGGACTCACTGCTGTCACCTCTCCATAATGCAGCTACAATTAACTTTGCTGGAATTTCTATATTTGAAGCAGCTTGAAATTAGAGCCTGAACTTCCAGACGTGGGTGCAGATAGTCTTTGCTACTGTCTGTGCGAGCCCTTGGGCTTCACACTAAAAAAGCCCACCCATGTTGACAAATTTGCCCTTTGCAGTCTGGCTTCAGTATGGCTGGCAAAAATAGCAAGTGATACAGCAGACAGAATGGGCCCTAAACTATATTTTTGATGGCTTTTCTTAGCTCCAGACTAAAGAGCAAGGCATCAGATGTTGACAAATTAGCAGGGAATATACGGAGCAAAGGGATTTGTTACTGAAATGCCCACAATCCAACAGTTTTGCTTCCCTCAGAATTTGAACTTTTCCCTTGGTTTTCAGTTGTATGTTGATTAGAGTGTAAATACCAGCCACTGGCACATGTCAGCTGGCATCAGAGCCACATGCCAAAGCTCTGTTCAGGTTGGAGCTTTAGTGTCGTTTCCCTCATCCGTGGATTCTGTTAGGACTTCTGGGGCATAGCTCATTATTTTTACCACTGTAACCAGCAGTCGTCGTATAATTATTCCTCTTTAAATCCAGGAGAACTTGTCTGGCCTTTTGGGTGGGAGCTTAATTGCACGAAGGCTCTGGAGGATGGCTGACGCTGGATGGTAACTGTGCCATTGGTGTGTTACCTGCCCCCAAAAAGGAGAATCCAGGCTCTAATCCATACCCTCAAGCTATGCCAGCTTGCTGGGTACCAGAGCACGCCCACACTGCAGTTGGAGCCTCCTGTGCTCAGACAAGGAGGATTATGGACACCACATGACTGATTCTGCAATGACAGTATGTGTTTAATTGGTAAAGGACTGCCTTTTCTAACCTCCTTTAACCCAGGACACAGTGCCAAAGGACTGCTTGGTGTTTGAGGTTCCTTTCAGGTATTTTCTTCATTGAGATGCACAGTACTTAAGGCTACTGTGGCTGCCAGCTTTGTCTTATGCCCTCAAGCACTACTGTGCCTTTTAGTGCTGAGAAATCAGCATTCAAATCCCCCTGAAACACCAGGCTGTGCTGCTCTCACAGCTCTCAGAGGGCCTTCCCTCAACCTTAGGTACAAAAGCTCTGGCTGCTCCAAAGCCAGTGACCAGGAGTCAGGAAAATCACACTTTAGAGAAATATATACATATATAAATAAGCTGGCTACAATCCCAAACTTTAGACATGTCCTGCTTTTAAGCTTTCTGCCTCAGATTCCCTGTAAAATACAAATAACAGCATTGATGATGTGTAGCTCATAAAAAAAGTAAATATTTCTAACTTTCAAGAGCTTGTGTTGCAGCCAGTTGAAGTCAATGCAGCTTAAATTCAGTGGAAGGAAGATATTTCTACCAGCTGATGGTACGTGACCATTCAACCAGTTACCAAGTGCCACGGCAGCAAAATTCCTTCTGTTTAAGACTGCCTGGTTGCCTGGCAGGAAAATGTGTTCCCAAATTGGTGTAGTAGCACTGGAATCACTTCTTGGTGACAGCCCTGTTGACTGACAGCCTCCAGTAATGGCAGTCTATTAATCTCTTGCTCTGTGGCCATAAAGCATTCTGTCCTGCTTCCATTAAAAGCTGAAGGTAAATAAATGCAGGTCCCATCATCAGAACACTTTGCTTGCATTCATGCTGTCTGCAAAGCCTCTGTGTGAGATAGCCAAGCAGAAGGGCTGAAGAAAATGTCCCCATCTTTGGCATAAGGCCAGCCAAGGTGTGACACTGCAGACGTGGGGCTGGGGAGCTGCTGAGTTGTCCTGGTCCTTCCACTTTGCTGTCCATGACAGCCCACGTTTCTGACAATGTCTGGGGAAAGGGCGAGGTGTGAAACCTGCTCTGAGCTTGGAGGGGGTTTGGGCCAGGTCAAGGCAGCCTGAAGTGCTTTGTGCCTGTGAGTGGCTGCCAGCAGAACCTCTGGGCTTTGGCAACACCTGGAAAAGAGCCTGGGAACACAATGGCACTTGAATCTGCAGAGTGAGGAGAGCCTCCGACTGCCCCCCAACATTTTCTGCTTAAGTTACCATTCCCTGCAAAAGAGAATAGGGATTATTTACCCACATTGTGTTCAGGTGTTGATGTTTTACCTGGAAATACAATGCTTTTAAAGCACATATGGTGGCTGCAGCAGCCTGGAGCCAAAGCCTGTCATCTCTCCTGCTCCCTCGCCTTCCTCTCTCCCCAGGTGTTTAGTTGGCAGAAGAACGTCTTTCAAATTCCAGTGTTTTATTTAAAAAGCTCGACTCGGGGTTTTTTAACTGGTTGCAATTAAGATTTAACAACAGGAAAGTTCTTGCAGAGGTGCCATATTCCTTTGAAATGGCTTTGCTGAAGAAAATCATCCATATCCCTGCTGCAGCCAGCTGGACTGCACTGCAGGGTTAACTTTCACTGTTACCTGTGGCCTTGTGCCTCCTGACACACTCAAGGCATGTGTGGAAGGACCAATAAAATATGTCCTGGAGTGTTTGGTGTATTTTTAGAGTTTGTCCCAGATTACTGGCCTTTGTCCCAGATTTCAGTGGTTAGGGTATAAGAATGCCCAGTGGGGCTGAGTGCTTCCTGCCTTGCTCTCAGGAAGGCTTTAATCAGGAAAAATACCCTCTCAGAGAAGGCAAATAATTAAGTTTTTGTGGCAAAACCTCTATTGCCATTAGCAGGAGATGATAAACACTCAAGACCACAGTATAAATAGAGCAAGGCAGATGCACTAAGATTTAAAGTGCAACATTATTGTGTTACATGGTATTGAGTAATGAATTGGACATTACAACAAGGTATTTTTTCTTTATTGGGACCAGAGGTGGTTTTTACACTGTAAAGTGCCTGTCTTGTGGGGAAATGCTGGCGTAATCCTCCTGGAGGAAGCCCATCCCACCTGCTGGCAGTGTGCAAGCAGGGAGGTAGCGTTGGAAGGGATCTCCACATGTCATCCCATCCATTCTGTTCCCTTTGACAATGGTTAATTGACCTATGGAATCCTGGTAAATGCTCATCCAACCTCTTCCTGCAATGCTCCAGCTTCCCAGGGCATTATGAGTTTTGCATGCAGAACTTTTTTCCTCCTGTGTAGCCTCAGCCTTTCCTGATGTAGTTTTGTCCTTACTAAACACATGGGGAACAATTCCTCCTTTTCTTCAGCTTTGTCTCATGGGAAGATTGTCTCTCTTCATGCTGCCAAAGCCAAACAATCCAATTCTTTTGTCCTTTCCTTGTATTTCTGGTTGGGCAGCATGACCCTCACTCCATCCCTTGGCTGCTTACCCGCACCTCAAGGGCTAAATTCCCTTGCTAAAGTCCTGGACTCCCCATGCCAACATTTCTGTCATCCCCTCCTCAGCTCTGGGGGATTTCTCTGGGGCAATTCATCCCTCCCAGTTACATTGCAGGTCACTGGGATGCTGAAGAGCTCTCTGATGGGCTCATCCAAACAATATCTGGCTTTCATATGTTTCCACCTTGATCTTACTTCCTTACCTGCCTACCAACTGCTTCCTGCCGAGCTGCCTTGGTGCACTTTCTGTATGGGACATTCCGTGTGTCACAACAAATACAAAGTATAAAAACTATTCTGTTAATATTCCAGTTACCGGACCATCAGTTCTGTAGGGACATGAGAGTGACACATTGCCAGTACAGATGCAGAAAAAGTCCTGCTGCACCCAGTCATGCCTGTGAGAACTTGCTTTCCTCCCCACTGCTCCCCAGTATTCAGCTCTTGGACATTTTGGCACATTATCAGTGATAAATGTATTCACAAGTGAGAGCAGACAGCCCTGCAGGTTGTGATGCCAGGGTATTATGGGTTCTTGGCATCAGCAGTGCCTCTCCGTGGATTTCAGACTAATGAAACAGAAATATTTTTATAGCCAGCCTCAAATTTTTATCTATTTGTAGGTGTCTTGGTGCTCCCTAAATAGGGATTAGGTCCTTTGGCAGGAAAACTGCACTTTATATCTTGACCTTCTTGGCCCTTTATGGCCCCAGCCTTCTCTTGCTCCCAAAGGCCACTGATCTTATTCTTCATTTTCACCACTCATTTGTGTTGAGAAACAGGTACTGGCAGCTGGGAAATTACCAATAATACAGGAAGCAAACAATCTGTTTTCTATTCTTGTGGCCTATCCATGCTGTGGGATGGTGCACAGAACCTTAATTATTCATCTACAGTAGTCAAGTGCTTGCAAGTGGTTACTAATATCAGGTGTGAAAAGAATTCAATAACAATGGAGAGAGAATGGAGATTTTTTTAAAAAAACAAGAATAACATGAGAAAGGATGAGAAAGGTGAAGGACATATAGCAGAGGTGTTGGTTGGGATATTCTGGTATCCTGGGTTCCAGCTCAAGTTTCTGCAATTTCTGATAGGCTTTACTTTACTTATCTCTTAAGTCCAGATCAGAATGGGAGCAACGGACTTTATCCACAGAAGTAATTAGAATGTTGCACTCCCTGGCAGGGGAGTTAAAATCAATTTCTCAAATGCAAGATGAAGAGCAACTGGCCAGGCTTCTGCCATGTGGAAAAAGACCCAGGACTGTGATGCTTGGGAGTACAGCAGAAACCCAGTGCTGCAAAAATCCAGGAGTTCTCCTGGGATGCCTGTTCTGAGGGGCACAGGGCAGAAGACATGGTACAACCTCTCCAAGGTTCAAGGACAATTTCCACACCTCAGGAAACATTTGGCTTAGCTGGGAAAAGCCCGAAGAGGTGCATGAAGAGTGGCTGGAGGTGAAGACAGTTGCCACTGAGGTCAAGCTGAGAGAGAGAAGGGTGTGGTCTGAAGAGGGGACTGAGCTGAGACAGAACAAGTTGCCAAATATATGCAAGGCTGATGCAAAGAGTGGCACAATATGTCCTTGTACCTTCTGCAAGTGGGGTGAGAAATGGGCTTCAGCTCCAGAAGGAGCAACTCAGGTAAAAGAACAGGAAAGGTTTTCCAGTGCTGTGGATAGTTCAGCTCAGGGATATTCCCACAGGCTCTTGTGGAATTGGCCCTGCATGAAGTTGTTAGACAAAGCTCTTGCAGGGGTGGTTGAGGTGTTGTTGATTGTACTGGGAGCCTCTTAAAAGGGATTTATCCAACTGGTTTTTTCCCTATTTCTTCCATTTGCCACTGAGATCATTGGAATTCAGCTCTTCAGCATTTGGGAAGACCTGCCACAATAGCAATCCCCTGTTTGTAATCAAGAGGATTGCAAGAGCAATCAAATGCACATTGAGCTGATGTGCAGCTCCCAGGATTGTGGGGGCACAGAGTCAAGCTGAGAAGTACCTGTGCTGTAGCTGTAGCAGATGGTTATTCTAAAGGATTGAAAATCCAGCTTTTCTTTCACAAGGAAATGCTGCACGTGAGGAATATCACAGGTTATATTTAGTGTTACAGAGGCACAAGGGAAATCTCATTAGAGCCCAGTGACAATGATCTGTTCTAAAGGGAGCAGGAGCAATTTGTAAGCCTTCAAAAAAAAAACAGTGTCTCTGTTCTGCCCTGTCCTCACTGTGTGTGCTGCTCTAGGACACAGCTTTCCTGAGAGAAGGGTCTGTGCCTGCCTGCTCAGTTAGCCCTGATACATCCCCTTTTATTTGCTGGGAGACTTGGACAATGAGTAGCAAACACTCCTGTTCCTATTTTAAACACATGGAAAGTGCAGAACAGAGAAATAAAATGACTTGCACAGAGTCACAGAGCAGTTTCATGGCAGGCTCAGACCAGAGTCCAGCTCCCTTGCTCCCAAACCCATGTACCAGTCTTTCTCTTCATTGACCCTTAATTTTAATCACCTTCCAATAAATTTTCTTGGCCCCTTCCAGTTGACTTCCATGGGAGTAATGCCAACTATCAGATGAAATCACCCTGAATATCAATGCAAAACAAGGCAGTATTAGATGCAAAGAAAGAACTGATGGAAGGAAGAAAGCAGATTTTATAAAAAAGAATAATAAGGAGCAAGTTCTAGTGCCACTTCCATAATATCATTCCCCTTTTAATTTGTGCCTGGTCAAAATTAAAAAAAAAATAGATTGCTAATATTAATAAATGAAATTAATCTTGAATTTTATAATAGTGGAGGAAATGAAAGGACCAAAGTAATATTGTGTTGTTAACTGAGATTTTAATAATGATTCTGTCCTCAGTTGGTGCATTTATTCCACAGAAAGTAAATCATTAATGAAGAGGAGGAGAAAACAGTTTTGTGGTGATGGATTTTTGAGACAAAAGTTTAATTTTGCTTAACTTGTAGACACTCTGAAATATGCTTGGAGCACTAAAACTAAACTACCACCACCTCAAAAATGGTTTGTGGAGGTGGGATTTAGTCAAGGGGCTGACTGTGCCTGGGGTAAGATGAAGAGATGTCCATGGCTCTGTTCCAGGAGGACTGAGGTGAGGGAAGAGGAGGGTCAGAGATGTTGGTTTGATGGAGGAAGGTAGGTTTGCTGTTGTTTGGTTGCACTCACAGCTATTTCTGAATGACACCTGGAGAGCAGTAGGGCATCGTCTTCACCCTAAACCAAGGGAGATCCAACTGGGCTGCAAGATCTGCTTCTGCCACACCCTCTGCAGTGGGGAGGGTGGACTCAAACTCCTCTCAGTGCTGTGAGGGTGAAGAAAAAACCCATCGAGGCTTACCCACCACTATCTTCAACCACATCCAAGGAGTCCCCAAAAAGGGGGAGCAGCAGCTCATTTCACACCAAGCCCCCTGGTTTGAAATGCCGAGCACAGGGAGGTTCATGGAGAATAAAAACTTCTCTGTAGCTGAGATTTGCTGCCTAAGGAAAAGCAAATACAGAACATGCATCCCTGTGTGTGCGTGAAGGAGATGGGGGAAAATGCAGAATTCCCCTGATTCCTTAATGAGCACAGCACCCCGAATGAATGTAGAAATTTGCAAATTAAACCACATTTCTGTATCCAAATTATCAAATCAATAAAGAGATGTAAACATTAAACAACATTATATGAGAGCCTGGAGTGTCACCACAAAAAATTAAGACTATGTAATTAAAAGTACAATGCAATTTATTTTTATATCGTTCTTCATTCAAATCAGCAAATCTTATTACTTACCCAAAAATGTAAAGCAGGCTGCAAACTAATTCAAAAGATGAAGACAAAGTGGTTATTGAAAAACCTACGTTTCTTCTTCCCTTACATCTGGCAACAGTCATGATTTAATATTTTAACTACTGTAATAGGTTATACTGCTGAAGAAAAGTGCATTAATTACTATGGGAAGCCTAAAAAAATCTAATTAGGAACAATAAAATCACTCTTATTGACTGGGAAAAATAAAACTACGTAAAGGGAAATGAGGGATGAAAAAACTGACAACACGCAAATACTAATAAATGTCTACGCAGGGTAGAAAATACACTTGTGCTGTTAGTGAGGGTGTGGATTTGAAGTCTGGCTGGAGATCACAGTTTGGCTAAAACTCTTCTCTCACCCTCTGGAAGCTCTTCCTAATTAGCAGCAGCTCAGGGAGTTGAGTTTGCTCCGAGTGCAGCCCAACAAGCCCGTGCAGAGTCAGCCCCATGGCTGTGTCTGAAGCAGCACACTAAAGCAGGAGATTGAGCTGCATTTCTGGGTGTGGTGTGGAGTAATGGAATTATTATCTCAGTAGGTGCCACCCTTCCTGCAAAGTCAGAGGGAGCACATGTGAGAAAGCAGCCCTGTGTCCCAAATATTCAGTGTATCCTGCCTGGGGACAACACAGGGAGGAATCCCCAGGGGCAGCTGCAAATCCACCTTTCAACCAGCCACAGCCCTTTGAAGTCATGTGAAAGGAACATTTCTGTGTGAAATATCCACCACCTTGTTTGCTCAGCCCCAACCAAAGCCATCTGTTGGCTTTACCATAAGGACTTGCACCCCCATTCCTGCATTCTCAGGATCCCCAGGGATGCAGGACTGCTTTGGGAGCAGGTGCATCTGGAATCAGCCAGAAACAGCAGCCAAACGTGTTAGGAGGTGTTTGTCTGTGTTTTCCAGATGTGAAACTGGATGGGACTGTCTGGTTTTGTCATAGTGGGGATTGAATTGTGGGGCTGTGATTTTTGAGATTTCATCCCTCATGATCTTGAGCATTCTTGTGATGGAAATACTTTTTTTCTGCCCACCTTCACGGCCCTCATTCCCAAAGATCTCACCAACATTGAAATGTCTGTGGATGTAAAAAAGAAGGGAGAGGATGCCATAGGGTCAACATCTACACTAAATATTTAAACAAACACATGTGGTTTAATTACTTCAGCTGAGATTTGTAGTATTAATGCCTTTTCAAGCCATAGGTAACCCTTTGATCATGTATATTTTCTTCACAGATAAAACAGACTGCAGCAGTTTGGCTGCTTCCCTGGTACCAAATCTGGTAGCTTGTACATCATTAATATTTCCAAATTTGAAAAATTAGTAGTATAAATTTTTTCACAGTCCTTCCAGGATTGCAATTCTTCATCAAAGGCAAGAGGAATAAGGACTTCTCGATTCCAAGAGTGCACGCTGTGCCAGAGAGGAAGAAACAAAGTGTAATCTTAGCAAGAGATGATGCTGTTATGCCTGTGTACTTGCACAGAAAGCCAGAAAAAGGGCACTGCAGCTCCTCAGCTATATTTTGGAGGTATCACTGACACAGAAAGTTGCAGAGCTTTGTGCTCAGAGGTAAGCACCTTCTCCTTTCCCACCTTCGCTCACAGGAAACAAGGTTGCAAAGAAAAAGCATAACGGTTGTTTGAAGGAGTTTTGGTTGACTGACGGTTATTTTGCAGCATTAATGCCTTTTGATTAACAAAGAATTTTTATGTTGAACCCTGCAAAACACGCAGGGATTACTCAGGAAGAGTGTCCCATAGACCATGTGCAATTATCTAAAGGAGGGTTGCAGAAACAGCCTTTAGATATAAAATAGGAATAAGGAAGGCTTAAATTTTCTCTTTGAGAGGAAGATAGGAGGGTTTTTGATGTGGTAGCATCTGAAGGCCATTGTATTAGGACTTGCCATACTGTACATGCTCTACTAATCCAGGCTCTGTAGACATCAGAATTTTGTATAGTCTGTGTGGAGCTCTGCACAGCCAGACACCCAGGGCTGATGCAATCCCAGCTCACACACTGCTGTGGCTCTGGCTCATGCATGGAACTGAGGGCTTGGGGCCTTTGGGGCACACAGGGGCTGTGAGCTGTTCCTCGGGGGTGGAATGTTTTATCTACCTGCTTCTGTGCTGTGGCGTCCCTCAGTCCAGCTGCAAATCTCTGTGTTCTGCAGGGAACAGGGGGACCTGCTCCAACAAATGCCTGAGGTGCACCAAGAGCACCAGGAAGGGTCATGAGGGTGGTGGGATTAGGTTCAACTCATTTCAGATATTTGCAGAGTAGACTTCTAAATGTGAGCTGTCACACTGGGCTTTCCAGGCAGCAAGGAGAAATAAGTGGGTTTATTGTGCTGTTCATCTGCTCTGCTTTAAGCATCTCCTTTAAGAAGAGATGAATCACTGTAGACTCCATCAGCAGTATTGACTGGCTCTCCACTGACTTGCAAGGGAGCCACAGGTGACCTGCCCAGGGGCAGATTTCTGCTGTATTGGGGTGAACCTGCTGAGAGCTTTGTGCCCGTGGTGTAGGACTTGGCTGCTCTGAGCAGCTCAGACTGTGGCATTTCAATCAATGATTACCTCAGCAAACTCTGTATTTTTGGAGAAGTAACACCCCTGAGGAGGAGTTTTCAATGTTACGTAGACAAGAGAAACAGCAGGTGGGAAACAGGTGCCCTGTGGTCAGCACGAAATAAAGTCTGTGCTTCCTCCTCCTGCAGCACATGTCTCTAAACCTATCTCTTTTATAGAAGGTTTTCATACCTTCACAGAGGGACTAGTTCAGGTGTGAACTGATCAGACTGATGATTAGTTCATGATACTGCTGTCATCTCCTTCCAGACTGAAGGAGTTCTGTCATAGCCACATCTCATCCCCTCTGGCCATTGCTGCACCTTCTCCTCAGAGCATCAGCTGCTCCTGAGGAAGTCTTGGGCCATCAGGAAATAACTTGGGTCACTAAGAAAGCGTGTGCTTGAAAGAGAAAAAAAAAAATCCCATCAGACTGTGGGAGCAGAAAGCAGCCTACACGTGTAAGAGTGGCAGCCCCTACAGTGTGGTGTGTGTCCACACGTTGTTTCAGAAGCCATCTCCCTTCGGCTGTGATCGCTCCCGAATGTTTGCAGTCTGTGTGCGGTGACGTGCGTGGAATATTACTACCAAAATGTGCATTCTTGTTAATAGGTATGGTTTAGGATGATTGTTAGCAGAGCATAAGGCCTTATTGATTGAAAGTGGCATATGGCAAGGATGTATAATGATTCACTTTGGCTGCTAGTTCGAAATCCTATTCACGGGTGAAAAAAAAATTCCCCACTCTCCTTTGCAGTCAGGCTTCATTCTTTCTGCAGCATGTTTTTCAAACCGGGCCATTTTACAAGTGATCCCTAGGAGAGATTTCCTGCTCTCCTGGGTGTGTGCTCAAAGCTCTTTTCAGTCTTGCAAGGGCAGGTCACAAGAACAAAAGCTGAAGTTATCATATGCCTCCTTTTGAGCGAAAGGTTGTCTTGCAGTTCTCTCTCTGAAACTCTTTTTCTGGGCATTTTGTGTTTAGGAAAGGTGGTTGACTTGAAAACCTGATCACAATAAATGCCAGGGATAGGTACAAGTCTGGTTTCCAGCAGCATTTCTTGGTGCCTATTGGGAGAGGGTGTAAATAAATCCTCACCTGCAGCAACAGCCTTTTGGGAACGGTTTGGATATTTTTTCCAATTGCATTTTTGAAAGACAAAGATGCCAGTGCTCCAGCAAGCTGCAGGAAAAGTGAGCTCTTTTCTGGATCCAGCTTCTCTTCACCGGGGGAAAAAAATGCATGTTCCTACACGGCATTAGCAAATACAGAGTAATTAACCTGAGGTAAAATCCCAGTGAAGGCAAAGCAGACAGAGTATTAATAAATGTGAACTGACAGAGATAAGCCCTGAGGACCTCATCTATCTTCCCCATGTGTTAGCAGGTCCAAGTGAGGCTGAAGTTGTCTCACCTGGTTTGCCTTGTGCAGACTGACAAGGTAAGCACAGACCTTGCACTGGGTAAAGGTGGCACCTTGTGACTCCTGAATGTTCCCACCCCCCATCACTGGGGCTTCTGAGGGATCTATTTAACCTCAAAAGAGTTGTCCTGAAGGATGACAGCTCAGAGTGGCACTGTCCTGGTGTTCAAGAGCAAATATGGCAGCAACTGACCCCAATGCTGCCTCCAGCACCCCCTCACCCATCAGTGCCAGAAGGGCAGGGAAGGGTTTTTCCAGCTTGGCTGGACATTGCAGAAGGAGGTGGTCCCAGCAACTCCGAGCTGTCTGGCAACCTTCAGTGTGAAAAGCTGTAGGGACTGATCCTAACCCAAATGGATCAGCTCATACAGGAAGATAACTAACTGGCAGAGGAAAAGTGTATGATCTATGCCATTCCTATAGGCCTGCAAACCTCCCTGACCTCTCTCTGGCTGATGTTCAGTGACATCTGGACACTTTCCTTAGCAACAGCAGCAAGAACAATTCAAATGTCATTCATTTCACTACTAGAGGCACAGCTCTTGTGTTTCCCCCTCAACAAATAAAGAGGAGAGCCCTCATATATGTCTTTTCTGGGAACTGATGCTTTCTAGGAATTGCTTACAAAGAATTAAGTAATCTATTTGATTGTCATCCAGAAGTCCTGGGCTTGCTAAATGATCTTGCACAATTCTTTTTTTCCAGGAAGATGCTCCTTCAAGATGATCTCAAGGATTTGCCTGTGGTAGGCAAAACCAGGGCTCCCTTGAATAAACTAACTCTGAACAGGCAAATAAATGGAATGTCTTTCATTATACCTGTCACCAGTTTATTTACTCCATGTCCTCTTTCTGCCATAAAAGTCTGGAGTGATTTCAGCACAGTAAAACATCTGCACTCATTTTCAGAAAATAACAACAACTGCCAATGTATGAACTCACTCTTTTCTCAGAACGCCCATTGTTCAGTGTCCGGCCCTTATTGTTTCTCATCTCCTGTGAGTGGTTTACAATCAAATACGCTTTATTTACAGTGGAAAGCAAAATATGTCAGAGCAAGACAATTGACTATAAGCCTTCAGTCAATAACAGCTTATTTTTGTGCATGCTAAAGTGCAGTCATGCCTTGTGTTCATTGAAACCAGTGGCAGAATTCCCATTTGGAGGTGTCAGTTCAGCCCTGTGCCAGGTACTGGGCTGCTGCTGAGCCCAAGCAAGGACACCTCACCATGCACCTTCCAAACCTGGATCCAGCACACACAGACCATCTTTCCAGGGGCTCCACAAGCCACCTTGCAGTGAGTACTCACAATTAAGGCCTTGTATCAAACTATACTTCAGCATTGTTCAACTGGTTTGGTGATTAGGGACTTCTGTAAGATACTGAGCTGTCAGCAGGCAGATCATCTCTATCCCACAGTGTCTCAGTCTTTACTCTTGGTTTGTGGCCAACAACAACTCCCATTGAAGGCCTTTCTTATATAGTTTTCCAGTGAATGCTTTCCATGGGGTCATCACATCTCAGAGATAAACACTGAAAAGCTGAAGCATGCTATTAAGCTTCTTAAAACATTAGAAAGACAATCATTTTGACAGAAGAGATGTTAATCACACTTCTATGAAAGCTTTTCATCTTCAAAGCATTTAACCAACATTAATTACATGTAATTGGCTTTTCCACGTACATCATGCAAAGCACACCTTTCATGTCACTTGTCTCTGCTATCTTACCCAGGATTTCTGAGACAAAGCTGTGCCTCTCCAGTGCAGCACAGCTTCCTGAAGCCACCTGAGGCCTCATCTTGCAAATCCCAAAGGGCAACATTTAAAACAGCAGTTGCACAGAATGTAGACACCTCAGCTGAACTGAGAGATCTGGGGGAAAAAACAAAGCCATCCCACTCAGGTGCCTGCAAAGCTGTGTCTCTGTTTTCCTGACAAAACCATCTGAGGGGACTCTCGGAAGTTTTGCTGTCCCCATGCCTGGGGATGTCCCTGCCTTCACCAGGCCCATCCAGGTCCCATACCCACACTCTGGTGTTTGCCCAAAATGTCCAGATGCCCTTGCCAGAAGCAAGGAGCTCTCTGGACTCCAGCAGCATTGCATTTGACAGAGAGTGAAAAGAGAAGGGACCTCATTTCCCATGGATACCTTGTCTTCAGTCACTCACCCAAGAAGTTGAGAACTTGGGAATATTCCTTTTATCTGCCAGGGGACATCTGAAACCCCCACCTGCCACCTCCCTGCCTTGCTTTTCTTGCATGACCTTTTCATTGAAACAACTGCTACATTTGGCCACAAACAACTTGAAAAAGTTAAGATTTTTATTCCAATTTATAGCGTCTGTGAGATAAAAAATTTATAGCGTCTTGCCCAGTGCACTGTCAGGATTCAGCTAGGAAATACGAGTTCCATGTGTCCTTGGAAGAGCTGGCTGGTATTCAAGCTCCCTGCTGCTCAGGGCTGAAAGAAAAGGATTTTTGGAAACATAAGTCATAAAAACATAAATTTCACCAAAAAGGATAAATGAAGAAAATATCCAAGAAAAGAAAAAATAAATGTTAACAGAGAACTAGATCACAGAGAATTTATCCTGGACATGAGCACTGGTTGGAGGATAAGGTTCACAACAGGTGAGAAACCAAACCCAAGCACTATCTGGGATCTCCTGTCCACTCAGGTCAGGAGATAGGAGAAGGTCCTGATAAGTGTCTTCCCTCTTTGGCTGCCTTTCAGAAGGCAATATTGAAGGTGATGTTACACTTGTTTTTATATTGAGTATGGAGCCATTTACAAGCTGATTAGCTCCATCACTGTTTATATATGTAGCTAATAGAGCTAAAAAATGTGCTGTTAGTTCAATGGCTCATAAAGGTATGAAAACTCCACCTGGCAGCCTGGCATTCCTGCACTGCCTTGAAGCAAATAAAGGTGCTTTCCCAAAAGTTCAGGACTTTCTTAACTTTTATTTGTAGCCCTCAACTTTTGTTCTTAACCCTAGATGGCTACAAAGCCTGGATAATGAGTTTCCCATGGAGTTGTTTGGGTCTGGGATAATAAGTTCCAAGCCTTTTGAACTGTGTTGCACATTGAAAGACTCTTCATGAACACCTGCCAGAGAGAGGGAGACCTGCATGGCATGGTCAGGATGAGCAGAAGAGCAGCTGTGCTGTGCAGCAGCGGACTTAAAGTGCCCCAAAGTGACCTCAGATCCCAGAGAGGGAGATTTTTAGAAAAGCACTGAAGTGGCACATTCCAGTGCAAGCCACAGCTGTGCTCCTGAATCAAGAAGATCCTGTAAAAATCCCACACTGCCCCTGGTAGATGGAGTTTATTTTTAAGAAATTTCAGCATCTCATTCTCAGGATTACAATTCAGTTATTGGCCACACAGTTCTGTCAGACTACTCTCACCCTGGAAGTGAAATAAATGGTTAAGTGTGTTATTGGATTAGAGCTGGGAGACTCTCCACCTTGCTGGATTGAGCCCTGTAATCTATTCGTATTTCCTTTTCAACTTTTGCAAGTAACCCCAAACGGGCCAGGAACACCAAGTGCAAACTTACAGGAGATGACTGTGGCAATTTCTGAGTGACAAGAGCATTTAAAAGAAATGTCAAGAGTCTGTGGGCTGCAAGCTTTTATGTTTCAAGGAGAAACAAGAACAAAGGAGGGACAATAAATCAAATGCAACAGCTTAGCAATGCTCCATCTCTGAGAGTTAACCTCTTGAAAGCCACGTCCCCGACACAGCGAGGGCCACTCTCCTTTGATCAGGTCCATTATTTTGTGCAAGGTGATGGAAGCAGCAGGGTGGGCTCCTCCATGCACGCCCAGGGGCCATGCACACTCCGCTTTGCTTGACATGTGCTATGCATTTATGGGTTAACATCAAACATGAGCTGATTTATAATTTTTAATCAAAAAAGGATTATAACCTAATAAATCCTAATAACGTATTCTGTCTGGAGGTTATGTGGTGTAGTCATATAATACACTGGTAGCTTTGCTCTCCTGAGCCTGAGAGATGGTGAAAAGTTTTTGATTTGTCAGTAAACTGTTCCTTAGAAATGCTTAAATGGATCAAGACCCTCCAAGCACCGTGGTGCAAATGATGATCCCCTTGGGTGGAGCCTTTCCTGCTGTCACAGGTTTTGAAGTACTTGAATGAGACACGCTTGGAAGCTTGCAGCATCCCTGTGTAATGAGTATCTCCTCTCACTTTCAGAGGCCAAGTATTTCTGGTTAACTGCTAATTATTGGCAGTTAACTAGTTGAATCTAAGCATTAAACATATTAAGCATATCAAACACATTACTGATGTTAGTCAGAGCCCTAAGGAGTCCTCCAACCACCAGAGGGTAAGGGCTGGTTTAAAAGGGCCCATCATTTTTTGAAGTTAAAAAATTATGGCCACACAAAGGAAGACTTAACCCTCTCCACTGGATTTCCTGTGTTTTGGTTCTCCCACCCAGATAGACAGGTATTATCCCAGAGAATCTGCGAGTAAGCCAGACCTGTCAATTATCAGAGGGGATTTCTAAGCCTTCTGTTCCCAAAGAATGATCATCTTCCCTCCAATCCATACTCTGCCTCCCAGCAAAAGGCTGTCCTGGAAGAACATTTACTTCCCAGGAGACCTAATTAACATTACAAGACTAATGGAGACTAAGCGTAAAGAATTTTTAAAAAGTCCTTTGACTGCAGTGCCATTTTTAACACTGCTCCTCTCTGCTCTTTGTTTGCACACAATAGCAAAACCACCACAGCGGGGATGGGGCAGGGGTCAAGAGGTCCAAGGTATTTTCAAGCTAGTTTTAACTGTCTTGCTCTTCCTCATGCTCTTCCGCTATGTTTGCACCCATCTGTTGTTTTGTTCAGCCTCCTCCTAAAGCTGCCTTTTAGCCAGGGATATTCTCTTTGTGTGAGAGCAAGTGCACATCCTGATAAGTCTTGATGGGTGGTCAGGAGAAAGACCTTGACAGAAACTCTCAGCCATGCCACATCTTCACTGCTGCTGCAGGATTATGTCACTGGGAGCCTGATTCCAGCCGCAAGAAACTCAAAAGAGATTTGGAGCTATTCCTTTAGTACTGGTTTACTAATTAAGGAAAGATTTCCAAGCCAATCAGATAGAGAAATCCATCAGGATTGTCAGTAGAATTGCACTCACTCAGGTGCCACAGAATCATTTAGGTTGGGAAAAAACCCATGAGAACATTGAGTGCCACCTTTGACTGACCACCACTGTGTCAACTCCACCATGGCACTGAGTGGTGTGCCCACTCCCTGGGCAGCCCATTCCAAAGTTTAACAACCCTTGATGAGAAGAAATTTCTTCTTATCTCCAGCCTGAATCTCCCCTGGCACAGCTTGATGCTATGTCCTCTCATCCTGTCAAAGATGAGAATGTGGAGAATGTGCCCTATGTCAAGAAGAGAGGGTGTTTCTCAGAGGGGCTACCTTACAACCCTTTGGTTAGGAATATTTTTCCTAAACAGCTGCAATCTTGTAGATATATACCTGGAAAAGCCATATATTTTTGAGTTTTTTTCCCATTAGGCTACAGTTGAAGCTTCTACTTTCTCCAGGGTTCAGCCAAAACCATCCTGGGCTGACAATCTCCAATTGCAATCTTCTGTGATACTCAACTAACAGTGCTTCCCAATAGGCCTTGGACATGGGATTCATACATCTTCATTTTAATTTTACCAAAGCATCCTAAAGTACTGCCCCTTCCACACACTCTGTGTAAAGAGGGCACACAGTGTCTTCTCTCTCCCTGGTTCAGAGGAAATTGTTGCCTTCAGTTTTATCATACTAGTATTGACTGTATTCCTACAATAAAACCATCTGTCTGGTATTTCCAAAGTCTTCTTCTGGGAAATAACAGTTATGCTTTCACTATTTCACTGAAATTCAGCATGAAAAGGGGTGTCTGTCTCCCCATCCAGACCCAGACATCCTCGCCATTTCTTTCTTTGCACTGTTTGGAAACATCTTCTGCCCTTCACTTCTTAATGGGTCTGGTGCAAAAGCAATAAACACAGGTAGCAGTGCTGCTCCTAACAGCCCATGAGCCAGCCAGGCTGTGCACAGATGAAGATGATGAAGATGATGAAGATGATGAAGATTATGAAGATGTTAGATCCTAAACCATTTCCTGGGAGAGACGGATGTCTGTGTGAACAAACAGATTTTCAAGAATGGGACTTGTTGGACCTGACAGAACCCACCCAAAATTCTTCCAATTCAAAGACTGCTGCAATTAATTTTTTTTAATCTCAGTTTAAAACAAAGTCCAACTAAAACAAAGAAATGAAAAATCAAAGAAAGTGCTACAGAGAGTATTCTTGTTCATTGCATTCATTCCCTTTTGCCAGCATATTTCTGGAATGTAAAAACTGGAGTTTGGAGAAGAGGTAATTCACACA
This sequence comes from Petroica traversi, assembly GCA_025920805.1. Taxonomy (NCBI): domain Eukaryota; kingdom Metazoa; phylum Chordata; class Aves; order Passeriformes; family Petroicidae; genus Petroica; species Petroica traversi. The sequence continues at coordinate 4,773,831 of JAHLSL010000022.1, forward strand.
TCCAACTCAGCTTTTAATTCTGCTTTGCTCTTAGCACATCTTGACCCTAACCCTGATCCAAAAGGATGGATGTTACTAATGGCTGCATTCAACAGGCAGAGTTCCAATCTTCTCTCCCCTCCAGCCAGTCTCTGCTATCTGCAGCATCTGTGCCCTTAATAGGCAGCTGGATGAGCCCATCTATTACCAACATAATCTTGGCCAAATCCCACAGGCTTTCAAGCCTAAAATGGGGAGCTGCCACATTTTGGATTAAAGACACCAAAGGCTGTCTTGGTGGAGCTGCAATAGATCTTTTCTCTGAGAGTGAGATGGCAAGAGAGTCGTGCAACGCACAGCTATGGTTCTAGCACCCAGCTTCCCGTCCCAGCCTTCCAGTCCTGCACAGCTGGACTTTTTGGGGAGCTGGAGATTCAGTCCTAGGGTGCAAAACAATTTCTGCATTCCTGCCAGGTGAGCTGGGAATTCTCAGGTAGGTTTGTTCTTTACCTGAGAATGTTCCTTGGCAAAAGCATATGCAAGAATTCATGAGGCAGTTTTGGGTTTACAATCAAAGTCTGAGATTGTATTGCAGGTCCTAAGGAGTTGTTACTATTTTTTATGAAGGCAAAACACCCATTAAGGACTTCTTTAATTGCACATAAGCCCTAATTTCTGTAGTTCCAATTTTATAAAATGTGTTCAGCCCTTATTGCCTTAAACCATCAGAGGTTACAGAATTGTCCCCAGTTTTTTAAAGACCTGATTTTTCAGTAGTGTTTTAGGATGTCCTGGGACTGTTATGAAAAATGAGGCTTTAGCCTTGCTAATAAAGAAGTGATAATAATTAGAAAATCTCCTGGCCAGTGCAGATTTTATAACTCCATAGATACCACAGTATTAACATTCTGTTTGTCCACCTGTTAGAAGAAACAGATCTGAAGAGTCATAACTCTAAAACAGTGGGTGACAATTTAATGAAAAATTGAGCTCTGCATTTAATTTCCTTTTAAGTTCAGTTGAGCATTCTGCGAGATCAAAGGGGCTTTGTGGCTTGCAAATGATCTATGATATCAGAGAAACAGATTATAACCCAGGCACAGTTTGGTATTTAAGTAAGTATCCGCTTTTAATACCGATGTTTAAAGTAGGCTAATGGAACTAAAGCACAAGGATAATTTCCTATGATACAACTCTATAATCCAGTTTAATATATCAGTTGAACACTAAAAGCATATTTTGAATTTATTTCAGTGCTTTGGCCCCCTGTGAGAAGTATCCTGAGACACCATAAAACATTTTTAACAAAACAAAAAGTCCTGCCATAGTTTGTAAGGTTTTGGGGCAGGAACTGCACATATAAACTTTCAGAATTCCTGGAGAAATGAGCCTCTTGGGTTCAGTGTATGTGGAATAGTTAAGGAACAGCAACATTGCATGTTAGTGGGGACTTACTTTTAGTGTGGATTCTGGAGTTCTGGTTAGAAGGTTGTTATCTCCCCTCTTCACATCCATGCAATGTAATTATGGGCAGTGGACTTGAAAAAAAAAAAGAAAAGAAAAAGAAAGCCATTCAAGGTTAAAAGGTGCCTCTTTTTTGTTTTATTGTGGTTCTTTGTTTTTGTTGTTTGGGTTTTTTAACAAGTCCCTACAGTGGCAGATATTCCATATTTTCCTTTTTAGAAATGGTCATCTCCAAGTTACCCTTACCCCAGGATTTCCCTCCATGGCTTAAAGATGCTACTACAAACTCACTTCTGTTCCTTGAACTCTTCTTCCTCTTCACTACCTTAAATTTATGGGCAATCCGTTCTTGTTTATTCTCCTGCTAGTGCTGTCCTTCAGGCTAATAGGATATTCCCCCCTTACTGTTTACCTTCCTGAGAGGTCTATAAGCCATCATCATGTACATCTGTCTTTCCCAGGCAGAAGGAGACACATTTGTAATCTGCTCTTGCAGAGAGGTTTGATGTTCCCCTGATCAGAGGTCCTTCCTGTCTCCATCTGAATTCATCAGTTTTGAACACCAGGGATGGGAATTGCATGCCTTGTTCCAGAGAAGGCTTCACCAGCCACGTGTGTTGTGGCATTAATGCAGCTGCAGCTTTGCTGGAAATGTCTCCTGATGCATCACAAGCATCATGAGCCTGACATGATGTGACGTGATGCTGGTAGCTCAGACATCTCATGATTAACCAATGCATCTGGGTCTGCAATCTCAGCAAATCCACAGAATCTCTGATTATGTCAGGAATTAATGCCAAGTGCATTCAGGGTTTAGAGTTTCACCCCCTTTCTGCTATTTTAATCTGTGAGGTCATCCAGACATTCCTGTAGGATATCTGGAGCCCCTTCAGGACTGATAATACCCCTCAGCCTGATGTCACCAACACATTTCTTTCCCTCCCTTCTACCCTTGGTGCCAAGATCTATCTGTATCTTTTGTCCCCTAAAGAAGTCACTGCTTAACTCAACTGATTTGTATCTTCCCAAGTTAATTCATTGCCCTTCTCATAGGCTACTGCTTACTCTTGTTTTTGCCAGCTAACTCATCATTTCTCATGTTCCATTGCAGGTCTGCAGCCATCCTGTAATGCAGAAAAACTGGAAGAGATGGGTCCTGGGAGCAGGACAAGAAGGAGAGCAAAGACCCCAGACTGTGTCCCAAAGACTTCTTTAATATCATTGACCCTACTCACCCATTTTTAACAGAGTTCCATGTTCTGAAGCTGGACAGACTGAGGTCAGCAGCTTTGCTTGGACAGAAGGAGCAGGGGAAGCACAAAGGAAAGTGCCTTCAGATAAATTAAAACATAGAAGTATCATAGCTTGGTCATCAGTTGTAAAAGAGTAGGATAGGTGCTTCAGTTTTCACCTCATTAATCCAGTTGTTCCACTGGATAAACAACTCTGCCTTGCAGTTAATCTTCAAATAAATATGCTCTTAAAATCCAGTGGGTATTTATCTCATATAGGATAACTGTCTTAGTGAATCTAAATTAAATGCTTTTGGATAAACTTAATTTGGCCTCCTGCAGAAATGGTTTTCTGAATGAGATGGAGAGGAAATGCTTAACTCTTGTTTGGAGTAAGGATGGTGGCACTCACTGATGGCCAAATACTCCAGTCTGTTCATGTTCACTATGGCAGAACTGGATTTTAACTCCTCACAGGAATGGTCAGGCCCTTCTTGAATCTCCTTGAGTCCTTGACCACCACAACATCCAGTGGAACTGAGCTCCACAAACCCATCACATTTTCCATGGTAACATCTAATATTGAATTTCCTGTCTTCTCCTCTTTTATTTTGCACTGTGTGTTGGGAGACATGAAAAAAATATCCAAACACGAGCCTCCCTTCCCTTTGGAGCCCTCACATCCTCCAGCCTAGCAGGGTTTCTGGCTCCTTCCTGTTCCTCCCAGCTCTTCCATCACCCTGCCTGATGCCTCCCCCAGTGGGCTCAGCTGCCCCTCTGCCTGCAGGCTCAGGCACTTTCACACCTCCTGGGTTCCTCTCACCACTCCCCCTCTTTCCCTTGCCACAGGCCTGACAGCAGGAGCTTTTATCACAGCCCTTCTATTTAGCTCCCTTCCACCGTAAACACCACTTATCTTTTCAATCTCTCTCCGTATAAGATTTTTTTTCCCCCCCAAGTCTCAAATTATTCTTGTCATCCTTATCTGAACATCCTTTAATTCCCTTGGCAGTGACTTATAGCATTCCAGATGAGAGAGAAGCCTTGGTTTTATATCACACTGAAATTTACTCCATCCCATTTCTTACACATCCTAACCTTTTGTTTGCCTGTTTGACAGAAGCTGCACCCAAGCTGAAAACTTAAGTGAGAAGGGTACAATAACGATTCAGAGATATTTTCTGTTGGTCGATGCAGTTACTAAGATAATTCATTGTTTCTAAAGCTTTCTGCAAGGGCATTCCCCCTTTGAGCTATATTTCCAATACAATACTCCAGATAGGGAGCTGCAAACTACCTCCCATTGCTGCCAGCAGTACAAGCCCTCCAGGGTGGAGGAGGCACCTGCAATTAGTGGCCACAGAAATAAACATTCACTAGGCCCTTTAGAGGACTGGTATTGAGGCAATATACGTTAACATAACTCAGGATTTCTTTTTTCCCTAATTGAAATCTTTGTGATTAATTGAAGTTTTTGTAAACCTTTTGAAGTCCCTTTAAATTACCCTGAGACCTCCTGCCATCTATCACTGCAGCAGTCTTATGATAGTGCTGCATCTGCAACTGATAAGCGTTCTCATATTCCTTGCTCCCCCTTCTATATGAATTATTTTCCATATAGCAGTGGTTTAACTGAAGGATAGCAGGGCAAGGTCTCTCACCTTGTTGTGGGTTTATATGGTGCCTAACAAAGCAAGACCTTGATCCACAGCTAAGCCCACAAAATAAGGCTGCTGCTAATACTGACTTGTCAGGTCCCTTCACGCTGTCCACTTGCCTATTTCAGTTATGACCTTCAGGAATTCTTTATCACCTATTGTGGACACAGGAGTGATGTTAGCCATAAATTTTACCACCTTGCTTTTCCACTCTTTTCCTGTATCACTCTTTCTTCTCTATTAGTTTGTGTCTTCTTGCCTGTCAGTCCTACATTTCAAGTTATTTTAGATTCAAATGTTCCCTTGTTGAATATATGGTCTAATGTGCTATGCACTCTTCAAAAAATAAATATAAATTAATAGTACCTTTATCACACAAACCAGCCCACTGTAGTTAAGAGAACTCCTGATGGAAAAGGGCTCAAGGTAAATAACAGTAGTAGAATGTGTCCCTAAGAGTTTGTCTTAATTAAAAGTATAACTACACACATTAAAAATTTACAACTGAAAAGGTTATGAATGTGTAATGTTTAATAACAGTAATGCCAAAAGGTGATATTTAGTTTCCAGCACTCGCATGAATGCTCATCCTCTGAATTTAGAAATAACTGTGGCTGTGTGGTTTGATCTGTAATTAAGATTTAATTAATCCCTAAAGCTCAGTTCAACTTAGATTAGACCTATATTGATTTGAAATTCTTTACAGTGGCACTCCTGGTACAGCAAACTCACCTGCTCCTCATGGTGATGTTCACAGTTTTAGCAATGCATTTAAGGGGTCTGTCTGACTTTTAACAAGGGTGTCACCAAGAATGCTACATAAAAAGTGTCCACATCAAGGAAAACCATCCAGCTCACTTTGTTCTGCATGCCATAATGAGCAATTACTGATGTGGTACGAACATCAAACATCACTTCTTCTAGAACTTGCTTTTTACCTCTTGGGGCCACATGGTAGGAAATGTAAACCAATGTTCATCAAAGTCAATGAGAACTCTTTCCTCTTGATCACAAACACACAGCTGTGGGTCTGACCATGAGTTTATCCTCTCACAGAGGAAGGAAAATCCCCACAATGGCACAAGGCTTTCACTGCCAGTGGTTACCAGAATGGGAGGAGATAAGGGCACATCTGTATAAAGGTAAGTCCAACTCTTTCATGTCAGGGTGGTAAGGACCTGGCAGAGGTTTCCCAGAGAAGTTGTGTGTGTCCAGTTGCTGGAAGTGCCCAAGGCCAGGCTGGACAGGGCTCTGCGTAACCTGGGATAGTGGAAGGTGTCCCTGCCCATTCCAGGGGGGCTGGAACTAAATGATCTTTAAGGTCTCTTCCAACCTAAGCCTTTTATGGCCCTATGACTTCCCAATGCAAGAATAGACCAAAAATCTTCATGCAACCTCTGTTGAAAATCTCAGATGGACAGTGCAAGTGAGGACCCCTCATTTGGTCATTACAAGACCAAGAAATCTTGAACCTGGTTTGTGCAAGTCCAACTCTTCTGGTTTCAACAGAACTGCAGATGATTGTAATGGATTTACCCAATGACATTGGGACTCAGTCATTCAGACCAAATATACCAGGCTGCAGATCTTGGCTATGCTAATAAAGAAATAGGAAATAATAAATTGTTTCTCCTAGACTTTACAGTAGTCATCCCATACTAAGATCAGGGAATCAGAGAAAGAGACTCCTAAACCTGACTGAGGACTTTGGAGAGTGGCACCTTCACCAGGGTCTGCAAGAGCTTCCCATCTACGTGTTGGTGACAGAGTTTTGAGTCTCTTCTCCCATGCCTAACCTTGCTGCCTCAAACAGAGATGTGCTGAGCTGGAAGGCTACCTGAACACTCAAAAAATCCTCACACAGATGCTTGCCCTGTGCCTAACAAGCAGCTCTTCTTATCCAGCTTCTGAATGAAACCATCTGTTAAACAACTCCCCTGATCCACATCAGCTCTACAGGGGCTCTGGAATTACGACTGCAGTGAACCAATGCAGCCAGGCTTAAAATGCATTATTAGGAGGATTCATGGAGACTCCATAATATCCAGAGAAATCCTGCTTTCTAGAATTATTTGGTTGAACATTTGTTTTCAGGACCTGCTGGCTACCTATTAGCAGCATATTACCCTGAAGTGGCACTTCTAAAATAGCAAATTAACCTCCACAGGGCAGACAGCATCCTGCCCACAAGAGGATACCTGGAAAATGAACAACATTTGTTTTCCATGTAAGACTGCCTGGAAATGAATGGCAGCTTGTTACAGCCATTACAGCCAGAGTGAAAGAGTGTTGGACTAATGACTGATGCTGTGTCTTTTTTTCCCCTGGGTCCCTCCATGTTTTAAGGGAGGCTTCAGAATGGGCTAGAAAAAGTCAGGCTCACTGTTCAGCAGTGACAGCTGGTGGGAAGGGATGGTCCAAAGGCAAAATCCTGAGCTCCATCCCCCAGTATATAAAGAGGGGAATTTCAAAGGCATCCACCTGAGAATGTCCTGGCTTTGAAGATGAAGTAACACTCATCTGTCACTGCAACTGCAGCTACAAAACATGGATTAAGAGTCATGATCCCTCCTGTTTAAATGTGCTGCCATCCCTGCAGGTGGAGATGATGGCTTTCTTTCAGCTTCTAGAAATGGGAAAGGCTGTGTAAACAAGACTGGAGGCCGTGTTGTGCAGGTTCCTGAGGTCTGAGGTCTTTGTTTCTGTTCCTAAGGAAGGGGCACATCTGCAGAAGTGAAGAACAGGAAGACTACAGCAGCTTCTTTAATCCTGCTGGTGATTCACACAGTGGCTCTGCCTCAGGGAGAACAGGAGAGATGATTCTGGGGAAATCATATAGACAATATGTACTGCCTGAGTTAAAAAAGGAAAATCCTGGTTACTGTTCATGAGTCAAAACAGTGTGGACAGTGTAGGCACATGGCAATGTGCCATGCAGTCTGCTGCTGGAGGTACAAAAGGCATGGTTGCATGGGGGGTAGGGTTGATCTCACCTTGCACCCCAGCACCTTAACCTGGGCAGGCACAGAGCTACATCCCCAGAAACAGGGCAAAATTATTTTTAGATTCATTTTTCGCCCTCACATGATAACCAGAAGCCATGGTTATGGAGGTATCAGCACATATTGCCTTTCAAACTCTTAATCTCAAAAGCCTGTTCAGTTTGGGAGGGTGGTTTAATCCTTCACAGCTCAGGTTATCTGGAGTCCTGTGAGGACCAAAGTATTCAAGCCTAAAGAGTTTCAGTTTGAGTTTCCTCTGTCCCCATGCAGTCTGAAAAGGGTGCTGCTATAGGGTTTTCAGTTTATGCCTCCTGCTGCTTGAGGGGTCTGTCTGAAACAAGCTGCCCAATCCACAGATGGTGCTGAAGTGACCTGCAAGGTTGACAGTTTCTGTCACTACTCAGCACAGGGGAAACTGGGGGTCTGAAAGGGATAATTAGCATTCACAGAAGAGCAGGCAGTCTAGACCTCTAGATATCTACAAATTTCTCTTGGAAACAACTGTCAGAACTTCCTTAGGAGCTGTAATCAAGACTAAACCCATCAGTTTTGTCCAATAGTTTTGATACTGTAGAGTCTAACCTCCCTTTTGCCACTGGCTCTTGAGGTGGCCTTTAAGGTATGTACCCCTTCCTGCACCAAATTATTCCGGAAGACCAGCTTACATGGACTTCTAACCAACAGGGACCTTTCCCTCACCAAAAACACTTCCATACCATCAATAGGATTCCTGATCATCTTGAGAGTGTGAAAGCAGTGAAAGATCCCAGTGGAACATTTTAACAGCACTCCTAAACCCTGTGCACACCTGACACAGATGCAAAATCATAGTTACAGACCTACAGGAACACATGCCTGAAAATATGGGCAACATCCTTCCAAGAAAGACCCCAGAACTTCCACATCTTCCCCTGGATCTTTTGCTGTGCATTGAATAAGTCCCATTCACTGGAAGGAGTTTTGCTTATATAGTAGTTCTCTTTGGTTTTCGAAGTGCCCTTTGTCAGACACTCACCTGGGATATTTCAAGGTCACCTTCCATCTCAGAAATTCAGCCTTGAAGAACTTCTGGTGGTAGCTGGATCTCCACCCACAGAGGTTTTCCTCTGAATAGATTGCCTGATTGGACATAGATATTCACATTCTGTCCTGTCCTGGGTGTTTTCTCTAATATTTCACATCAAGTGCCCTGCACTTGCCAGAGCAGTTCAGATCAAGAGAGAGGAATTTGTGCAGAAGAGAAGGCACAGTGTTATTTGGCAACAGCAACAACATTCACAAAAAGAGTGAGTTCCCAAGTCCTTTCATGTGCCACTGTCACAAGTATCTAAGCTGACCAAAATAGGCTCAGAGGGAAAAAATAAAAGTACAACGTGGAAGTTCCATTCCCACTTCTATCTCTGTGCCATTTAAGTCATCAAAACTTTCTCAAAGTGTAATGAAGCTGGGAAAGCAAAGAGATAAAAAGCCATTTCTAGGAAAGGAATTCCTCCAAAAAGCTTCCAAAATGACAAAATCCCCATTTTCTTAATTCATTTTCTTACTGACAATTTGGAGCTGCAGAACATGTACCCATCGGTGATGAGAGCAAAGGTAATAAACATTCCCATGTAACCTTGGCTGTTCCCTGCAAACTGCAGTTACCCAGAAGCCCAGCCACCCAACATAAAAGGAAACTATCCACTTTAATTAGCAGAGCAATCAAAAGACTCTTACACAGGAAAGCATTTATCACCAAATAGAAAATGAATGATACTTTAAAATTAGAATATGCAGAATTCATAGCCAAAGGCACTCAGGGGAAAAAGAGCTTTGCACCAAACCAGACGGGGATTTTTTTTTTGGCTTCAGTCTAATGAACTTTAACAATAGATATCAAATTCTGTCTGGCAGCACATTTTAGCAATGGATCTGATTTTTCAGAACTACTGAGCAAACCTCACCAGTTACGGGAGGAGGAGACTAGCATTTAGAAAATCCTTATTAACCTATATTCTGGTCTCAAACCCAAATCCTTGGAAATCCAGTTTGTAAAAAAAAAATAAAAAAACTTTGCCTATACTTTTAAAATACAGTACAAATAAACAGCAGGAAAATTTAATTTTAATTTTTCATGTTGATGAAGATTTCTTTTAATCCCACTTAAATGTTGTGCAGGAATAAACCGGGCAATACCACATTTCATTATCAGGAGTTTGGGCAAAGCTTGAATTGGAAGTGACAGCAATCTTCTCTTGGTCTTCCTGTACTTAATAAAAACATTGAAATGCCCAAAAATCAGGGAAGAGCTAGAGATAAAAATACCTTCCTCTCAGCTTGGAAATTTACAGGGATATTGAAGTATAGAAGACTGGAGATGTTTTGAAAACAGTAGGAGATGCTGTCACTAAGTGGTCAGTCTTCCTAGAAATCATTAAAAAACAAAATGCAGTTTTCTGCTGGATTTATAAATCTCGTCTTGCAAGGGAGATGAAACTTATGGGGACTAAGATTTAGCTCAGCCAAAATGTAGTTCCATACCAAGGCAGATCCATAATTACTGTAATAAGACAACAGTAAGTCAGCCTGCTACAGGCTCCCAAGTACAGATGGGATTATTTGATTGTAGCATTTCAAAATGCACAAGCTTTGGTTCATATAAACACAAATCACTCAAGATGCCTTAGGTCTGCAAAGCTGAGATCCTACAAATTGCATCCAACAGGAAAGTTGGTCTAAAAGGTAAGTAAGGTCTTAATGACAGATTTACTCACAGTAGTTATTCAGCCATTTGATGTATAAAGAGCATAAAAGGAATGAGACAGGGTGTGGGTCCTGATAAACAGAAGGAAGACAAATCAGGAAGTCAACCTATATTCAGCCTGTTTGTTTCTGCTTTCTTCAAAGGCCCTCTAAGAAGATCTGTGATTTTTATTGACCCACTGGAGTTTCCATGATCTACCAACTGTAACTTTTAGAGCTACGATACACAAAAGTTACTTCGTCCAGGGAATGTAAGTTTGGGTCCCCACTGCATTGCTCCAGCTGCATATTCCTCAGTTCTGTGAGTGGGCAAGGGATATCTGTGCCTTTGGTTACTGCTGAGCCCCCAATTCTTTTTATACCAACCTTTATAAGCAGGCACACATGTGATTTAGCTGCAACAGATTTGCTGGATCAGAAAGTGCTAATGCAGAACTGTGTAAACAAGAAAATCACGATCCAACAAGAAGGTCCTTGTCTGAACCCAGCCTCACTTCACATCTCCACAAAACCAAGCAACCCTAATTCTATCAACTTCCAGTTGGTACTTGCCTTTTGCTTTTGGTATCCAGGATGTTCTGCGCTTCAAAGACACTATAACAACCAAGATAATTCTTAAAGCTCTGGGCAATAAAGATATAAATTTGTCTGCAGAGATTTTAGAAGCACTTAAAAACCCCTGTGTATTACCCTGCTGTTTGTGCAAAAAGCCCTCTTAATGCCTTAGTGCCCTTAGATGCCAAACTAGCATGGCCAGCACAGATATGAACAGGATAATCTAAATCATCCCTTGTTACATCCTGGTGGAACAATTACTTCCTCTTGGCTCTGCAGAAGATTTGAAGAACTTTGTTCAGCTTGCTCGAGAAATGTGTCTCACCCTTAGCTGGTAGCAATCATCAGCTATGGAGTAGGGAGGGTGGTGTCTGGGTAGAATCTTGCAGAACAGGTCTAGTGTCATCTGCCAAGAAAGGACTAAGAATTACTCAGGATGGCAAATCCATCGCCATTTTTCCATTCATTGTTTCAGTGGAAGTAGTGCTGGAGTTGCCTTTTGGATGGTCATAGCCTATGGTCGATTTTTATTGTTTCCAAATCTGCATTTAAATGCCCCAAGCAATAGAGCTGCCGTTCTGTAGTTTAAGATATTGCCTTGGTAAGAAATTATCTTGATTTCTAGCATGGCGTTCCTTCAGCCCAGACTTTGGTCTCTTTGGAGTGTCTTATAACCCCATAAAATGGACATGTCGAGAGATGGGAGATGCCAGATCTGCTTCTGAATGCTCTCGCTTGACTGTGCAGAACCACATTGGTGCCCTGGTTTTAATCAAGCCTCCAGTGCCCACAGGAGCATGGAGATCTGCCCAAGCTCATTAGGCCTCCATCCCAGTTGCAGTCAAGCCTCCAGATTTGGTAGAGGCACTCTTTCCAAGCTCCTTCTCTGCCTTAACAATGTCCCCGAGGTTATCTGTGTAGGGACAGTACTAAGGAGATGCCTTTGCAGCAAAACCAGATGCAGTTGTAGCTGCAATGATTCCTACCTCATTGAAAAGTGTTGTGTCTCCTTCATGAGTTTGCAGGGATTTGATAATGGTCTGAAATGAAGACAAGAGAGACCCATGAAAGAAACGTTGAAAATGTTGTGCAGGCGTAACACAACCATGGAAGCAGCAGTCTGCCTATTTACAGCATTAAAGGAAATGGTGATGGTTTGCAAACATGTAAAGGAAAAGAAAAAGGCCCTTTTCACAGAGGTAGCTCCACTACGGGCAAGGCTTGAGTTGTCCCAGGGCACAGCCAGCACAGCTCCTGCAGTTGTGTGGGACTGTGGACTAAGGAAGTGGGCACCTTTTGGCAGCACCTACCCCTCAGCTGGATCTGTGCAGAAAATGGGATCAGCAGTTCCAGATAACGTTATTTACCTTGAGCCCAAAAGTTTCTTGCCAGCCTTGGTGAAGGAACTCAACTCTGAGAAAAGGGATTGATAGAGCAAGGAAATAAATGAGATTTATGAAGGGAGATGCAGTTGGTTGAGAGCGGTGTGGAACATATTGTTCTTTGGCTTAGGCATCTCTGAGACCATTCTGCCCATTTGGTCTCACCTCCCTCATAATACAGACTGCAGACTCTCCCTATGGGAATCACGAATCAGACTCTTGACTGTTAGCTAATTTAGAGTATTTTCTAGGAACACATCCAGACTTGATTTAAAGCTGTCAGATGATGGGGAATTTAGGTAAGTTGTTCCAGGAGCTAAAAATGGCTATGGTTATGTGTGTATGCTCATTTTTAGGTTGAATTTTGAGATATTCAGCTTTCAGCTACTGAAATTCACCATGGTTTTGATCTCTTCTGTTGGGGACAAAACAACCCTATCCCAAATACAAGCTGTAAATACATAGCACACAGTAAATGCTGCTTGTAGTAATTCTCCTCATCAGAAAAATTTACTCCACCTTGAAAGTGAAATGGGCCTCCTTGTATTTACTGAGCCAGGAGAGTTGATGCACCCTTTACCTCAGTGTGCAACAGCTTCCCCAGGTAGGCTTTAATCTGTAAGATGAAAGAGCCTTCTAATAATGTATCAGAAAATTTACCTGCATGGTGTGATTAAGTCTCAAGTAAATTTCTGTTTGCTAAGTTAAAGAGAATAAACCTCTTTTCCCCTCCCTCCCCTTTTACGGCTGGTGCAGAAGCTATGGGATGTTCCAAATGCCAGAAAACCCTGATTATCTTTTGTCCAAAAGGAATCTTGTTCTTTCTTTCTTAAGTCAGAAATTGCTAAAGATGTACATTTTGAGATACGCTGCAGAGAGGGATTATTATTTTTTTCCTACACTACATAAAATAAGGAGACATGAACAGAATGTCTATTAGGCATACACACAATATGAAAGCATAAAAATCTTCTTGTTGTTAAAGACTTTTATAAGATGCTGTAGGATCGCAGGCTATTTACTCTGACATCTCTGCAAAAGTTGCTGAAGCTGCCAATATTAAAAAAAAGAGCCTTAGTAAAAACAGTGTCTTTAGGGATTTCTCCAATGATAGTTCTTTATTTATGGCTCCATTTAAAAAATTTAACTCAGCACATTTGTTTACTTATGATGGGGTTGTCTCCCCCCACCCTACATGCCTTTGTAGGGGAACAAAGGAGTGCCAAGAGCTAACCCTATAGCAAGCAGCCCCATGGGATGAATTAGTGCTCACTCTCCAGCATTTTTCCCATTATGCCCAGGGCAGGGAGAGAGTCACAGCTTGGCATGTAGGAAGCTGAGAGGAAATGAATCCCTCAGGCGCATCTGGGGGGCTTATACCCAGCCCTTGTGACAAGTGAGACAGCTTTCAGTCTTCCTGGATGGGGACAAGGTCAAATTCCAGCACTGGGGGGGTGGGAGGGTAACCCAGAGAAAATTTCTACAAGGGAAAATGTCACAACCTGAATCCTCAACAGCCAGCAAGCCCTGACCCTAACAGCACCCCTACCACCCCCAAAATTAACACCCCTTTTTCATCCTGCCATGGATGTAAATCCCTACCACAGCCAGAGAGAGAGGGATGTACTCTCTCCTTGTCCCCAGTGAGAAAAACCTCAGGTGATTTGGGGGAAAATAGAGCCAAAATCTAGGTAGGAAGGCAAAAAGGAGCCCAGTATGGGACAGGGAATGCCAGTGATGTGCTCAGGCAGAAGGCAGCAGATCACCAAAACCTGCACTCACCCAGATTTCCACAAATGCCCATCAGTGTGAAAAGAGCTGACTGCCCTCATCATTCTGTGCTTGAAACACCCAGAGGTGCCCAGGCAGAGGCACCCCAAAGCCTGCTGTTCAAACTGCCTATACCTTAAATACCCTTGCAGTTTGCAGTAGTAAATGAGTGCACATTTTTTACATTACAGATGGAATGAAAAGGTTTTTGAACGCTCTGGGTTTCTGCCTGGCTGCAGGACTGGATTGTGTTAGAGAAACTTCACAGAGCTTTAAAAGGGATTGTGTAAGGGCAGCCATGCCCCTCTGAAAAATAAATGTCTCTCCGGCCTGAGTTTTGTTTCCCCATTGTCTCCCTTCAGCAGCCCAGTAATCCCAGTGCTTTGCTGTTTTGCTTTGTGCTATTCAGAAGGAAACCCCTTACACAATGAGACCCCTTTGGCACAGGCAGGACATCAGGGGTGTTGAGCTGTGAAGAGCTCTGTCAGTTGTAAGCCCGGTCAGAACCAGCGCGGCGTGTTTTTGTCCCCAAAATTTGATTGAAACAGGGAGGGAAAAAAGGAAGGAAAAGGAGAAAAAAAATTAAAAAGAATGTAGGGGCCAGAAGAGTATGTGCAGACCTCTGAAGTCTCAATAATAGTATAAATGTCCCATTTCCAAGTGCCACTTGCAAGTGCAGCCATAGGGATGAGCGATGGAAGCTGGAAATCCCAGGGCTCACTTCCACAGGCAGGCAGATGCCTCCCAGGCTTGCAAAACCCCTGGCCCCAGGGAGCAGAGGATGCTGAGCCCTGCCTGAGCCTCCCACAGTCCCGGACACGCCATCAGGGACAGCACCAGCACACAATGCCCTTTTTCCATCCGTCCTCTTTGAGGATGTGTTTTTGCCACGCAAAGGCAGAATGTGAAGCTTGAATGTCTCCGTAGAGCAGAGATGATTTACCACGTTGGAATAAGTCTGTAAAGTGGCTTTTACAGAGCAGCAGGCCTCCAGCCAAGGGGCCTTTTTTTTTGTACATACTTCTGAATGGCAGAAATTGGCATTCATCTCTCCAGGCAGGTTTCTGAAATGTATACTGTCCTTTAAATGATTCCTTAATATTTAATATCATGGTAGGATGAAGTCTGATTTTATGGTTAAAAATGTCAATTTTCACAGCTGATTGAACTTGTTTAAATGGCAAGCAGTTTACTTGTATCAAAAACCATACAAACAAATCAACTTATTTACTGACATTAAAAGAAGAGGGTACTTTATACTCCAAAGCCTTTCAGTTTTTGAAACTGAAAATGAGCTCAGATGACTAAGTTCATTTTGCAGTTTCCCCTCCAATGGCAGATTGATTGTAGTTTATAAAACAAGCCCATGTATCTGGCAGCAAAAGGAATTGCTTAAGATGCTAAGCCACCCTTTCAAAAGTCCTCCGTAATTAATTATCAGCTGCTTGCAAGTCCATTCTGTTTTTCCTTTTGTTTGTATTACTTTAATGGTGACTGTAACATACATATAATGAGAAAAGCTGTGTCTTATAAACATACAAATAAATCTTAAGACTTTAAGCAGGATTAGGCAAGCTAAAAAAAAAACCAAAACCCACCCTGAAATCCAGATGCGCGGAATCACAGAAATCAGCTTTGTTAATGCATTCCTAACTCTGAAGCCAATTAAAGCATTCATGGACATGAAGGAACTGGAGTTCATACTGGCACAGATTTCCTCTGCCTCTTCATAAAAATAGCTGGAAGATCCAGTCCAATGTCTGTGATATAAAAAAAAAAAAAAGAAAAGAAGAAAAAAAGGTTGTTTTTTTTTTATTCAAGGGAAACAGGGAATATAAAGAGATCTGGATGTGGCTAGCAAGTCTCCTGCCTCCTTAATTGGTCTAAGGATCTTACCAAAAGTTCTGGTGCATGGAGGAATTTGAAATCTATCCATTAGAGGGCAATGTGATGTCCTGGAGACAGCACAGCAGCAGGAGCTTCAGGAGGGGCCAAAGAGAAGGGCAGGAGTGATAGGCAAAGAGAAAACCCAAGAATGAGGGCTTGGGTGGTGCCTGGAAGATGTGCTGGAAGATGTGCTGGATGATGTGAGCCAAAAGCAAATGCAGATGAACAGAGGGTATCATGGAGCAGCAGATCCCTGACAACATCTGGCTAATGGGACCTGCAGGTTTGTCCTCAAAGGGGGGCAGCCCAAGAAAGGGTTTCTTCACAGGACAGTTGTTATCAGCATCTGTGTGTCCCTCATGCAGTATCCACAGGCAATGACTCAGGGTTCAACTGATAACTGAGATTAATTTTTAGTATCTAAAAGGCCTTAAAATTTTGAGCTTGCAAGAGGAACCACCATCTGTCTCTAAAAGCTGAAAACAGTGAAAAAAGTTTGTCCCTGCCGAAGTGTTCCCAGGGACATAATGTTTTTAAGGAGCTTGTTTGCCTTCCAGTTCTTGCCCCCAGGGCAACTCAACTGAGTTTGCTGTCTGAGGCAACCACTAAGGCTTCCCTTGAGAACATCAATTCCCCGTCACCTTCCCACAGCTCT
Source organism: Petroica traversi (assembly GCA_025920805.1). Taxonomy (NCBI): domain Eukaryota; kingdom Metazoa; phylum Chordata; class Aves; order Passeriformes; family Petroicidae; genus Petroica; species Petroica traversi. Next base: position 4,790,157 of record JAHLSL010000022.1, read on the forward strand.
GGGACTGTTTCTTTGGAGACTTTCCTGAGAGCAGCCCCAAGATGGGAAAACAATCCAACATGCAGTGCCTGGAGATGCCCCCCATCACCCATCCCAGGCTAGACACGGCCCACAGCCTGGCTCCAACCCCTTCCAGGAGACATCAGTGCTGTCCTTCTCCTCTCTGGCTGCAGCCTGCAGGGCTGCTCCCAGCAGGGAGCTGGGCTGTGGCCTCCCTTTCTTCTCAGAAGAAGAGGGATTGCCCATGTGGGTGCCAGCACAGCCGTGCCAGCTGGCAGGGGGATGGGAGAATGGATGTGATCACTGGTCCAGGCACAGCCTCAGGAAGCACTGGCTGGGAGCTAAGGAGCAGCACTGTGAGTCTTGTTCACCGACCACCTTTTTATTGCAAATGATGGGGCAGAAATTGTTCAGTGAAGGGAGAGCGGAGAAGGCGCTTGGATATCACGGAGACGGCTGCTTCCAGGAGAAGAGTCATTTGTCTAATGTACAATCTGTCACCCTCCATTCGTGCTGGAGAAGTGAGGAGCTGCTGGAAACTAACCACACATATGGTGACATTGCTCCATCATTAGCTTGGGTAGGAGACAAATCTCCCCACGTGGTTTTGGCATGCTGCACTGCAAGCACTTATCTCTTGGGCTCATGTTAAGGACTGGCTAAGATGGACCCTTCTTTCCACCTGCTTTCCCTCACAGCCTGTGTTGTCACCACACGGCCTCCATCAGGACATAAATGTTTCTCCCAACTCCAAGCAACTTGTCCCTGGAAAAGTTAACTGGTTACACTGGGGAGATGAATGCCATATATTCGATGAAGCAAAGCCCAGTATATGTAAGTACACATAAATCAGAAATTTCAGCTCCCAGTGTAACTCCTCCCTGGATCAAAACACACCTCTGGAAGTGGCATCTTCCATATTTTAGAGTCTGCTGGGTGGGTGTGGATATTTCCTCTGGTTCTTCCTTCACTGCAGGGTTTTCCTAATAACTCTCTCCAAATGGAGCTCTTCCCACTCGCTGGGATTTCCTCAGGCTTCATTTTGAAGGACCACGGAGGGCAAGGAGTATTTATTACACTAATAATAATAATTAAATAACTACTAATTCAATTACCATGCCTAATAATGACGATAACTGCCTGAAAATTGTTCTTTCAGGGCTCTCCCTACAGCAACAGAAATTTTATATTGGCTCTTCCGAAGATGCCTGAGGAGTACTGCATAAATATTAATGGGAAGGGGGGGTCTGGATCTTCCTGACAGCATTGAAATACTCACCCCCACTGGCCAGAGGCTCACACACAGCAGTTTTGAGGTGGTGTAAGTCTAACATTGGTTATATCAGATTTACACCTCGGCAGAGTCGGGCTCTGATCAGTGAGCAGAGCACATAGAACAGCAACACATCCACCTGACTCCCCGCGAGCCCCCATGTCGATATTTATTTCCAGCCCTTCTCACTTCCCTCTGGCATTCAGATGGATGGCCAGCCTCGGCTAAATCTTTTATTTATGTGGCGTGTGGCTGAAACAAGTTTGTGTTGGGTGAGGGATGGGGGTGTGTTTGAACACACACCCTTCACAAGGGCCTTCTGTGCTCCGCTCCCCTCCGGCAGCTGCAGCCCGTCCCAGGTGTGCACAAACACCCTCACACGGAGCTCTGATCCTGTTCGGCTTCCAAAGACAGCAGCAAAGCTTTAAAGGGGCTGTGGGATGCAGACCCCAAAGAGCAGCCCCCCAATAGGAAATGTTTCTGGAGGGTTGGCTGGCTCCCCTCTCCTTTTGCAACCAACAGGTTTTGCTTCTGACTTGGACTACAGGAAGGTGCGAGGGCCTGAAACCACTTTGGAAGAAAAACAAACTTCAGGACTAAATGAATGATTTTTTCTTGGAAAAAAGGACTGGGCACAATGAAGCAAAATAACATAATCTTTCCATGCCACCAGCCTTCCCCAGCCTTCCTCCTTTCCCAAGCCATAGGGCAGCAGGCTGCCTTGCTGGAAAACCAGCTCTCAGGTCCTTATTCTGATGCACAAACACGCTGCCAGGTCTGTGGAGCTGGCTCGGCTGCCTGGATCGTGGATGAAATTTTATTCCAATAACACTGAGGCGGGCTTCTCTTTATGCTAATCCCCGTGCTTCAGGGTGTCACAGAGCAGGGGAAGCACAAAATCATGCTTTATGAGTGTGATCTGTCTGCAGACTCAGTATCGCTTCCCTCCCAATCTCACCTGCCACAGTCAGCCAGAGATCATAAATACACCCCTAATGCCACGATTAGCATACGCTCTTGAAAGAAAATTGTGCTTGTAGCAAGAGTCCCCGAGGGCCAATATCAACAGAGAGACATTACAGAGAGAAACTGGAGATCAGGGCTGAGCTTTCAAGTCCGTGCTCCCTCGCTAGGCAATGGTCTCTGCAGAGATTATTCCTGCTTTTATCAGGAACAGACATTGCAAAAGGACTGCGCGTGGTGGCTCTGCTTTGACTTATGGCTAGGCCATCTTTTTGGTGGGGCAATAATCAATGCCAGACTTTCAGCTCCATGCTTCACTAAATCTAGCTGAATAATCACAAAAAACCCAAAACCAACCCTCCTATTATTTAGCTTAATTTTCCTGCTCTTTTCCATCGGTTTTATAAGCTTCTCCTGGCAAGGCGAACCAACTCTTTTGCCAGCTCTGACAAGACAGATTGACAGGGTCCCTGCACAAAGGAAGAAGGACAGATGAAGGAGATGAGAAAGCAAAGGTGAGGAACAAGACCTGGTCTTTGATTTGGTTGTTTGTCATTTCAAAGCAAGGTCCCATTTTTCACACCTTTTTTTCTAGGAGTATGGTCAGGCATCTGCTTAGGAGTTTGCAGCTGGGGTACAGTGCACTGCAAACCCTCCCCAGCAGCCTTGGAGGAGTGTAGGTTTGCCTACTGCCTGCTCTAACAAGCCTTTGATCTTCCTGAGACTCCTAATGGGATCCAATTGCAACAGTAATAATAAATAAGTGAAAAATATAAAATAGGTAACAAAAGCCGCATAAATGTGTTGCCACTTGAAGGTTTCAAATTCCTCCCTTACTCAGCGTGGTGTGCTGAAATAAATGGAAACAGCAGACCTGCTGAGGAGGAACAGTGACATTTTGTGGCACCTGATTTGTGATGCAATGGGGATGCTGGGGGGCGGTGGGGACAAATTTTCACTTTATATTCTGCTCAAATGAGACAAAGATTACAGTTAGGAGTCAAGTACTATCAAATTATTTATTGAATTCTGTTGGGGTGGAGAGGGTATTTGCTCTTTTTTCCAGAAAAAAATATTGATTTTAAGGATGGCTTTGATATCAATTAGGCTCAACATGAGAGACAGGCAGTCACTTTGTATAGGGAATTTAATTAAAAGCTCTGTACTTAGTCAGAAGAGTGTTCTAAGGATAAAATTGTTTTCCCCCTTTGGGTCAATTTTCTGTTATGTTTGTATAATGCAATTAAAGAAGGACCCATGCCAAGCAATACTCATGCCTGGTATAAAACTGTCCATACATAATGACTGACTTCTTGGACTTCCAGTCCATGATAGATTAATGAGTGTTAGCTGCATTTAGATGTGGTTATCTTTTGTTTTATTGCTACAAGAACACATTCTTACAGGTGCACACCTCTTATAAGGCCCTCCGAGGACTGCTTAGGCATTAGTAAGGAAATTATCAGAAGGGTGAAATTCTACAAAACCCTTTTCTTTTGAAAAATTGGAAGTAAAAACTGACTTGATCTGAAACTCTTGAAGTTCACAGTTAGTTACCAATGAGGGGCCCATCTCAGAGCTTGAAACTAAGATTAATATTTATTATAAAATAAGGGCACAAAAATGGGCAGAATTTTTGGCAAAGAGCTATAAGGGGCATGAATCTAATATCTCTTTGTTGTTCTGGAGCTGAATCACTAACACTGGGTACATCAAGGTCTTGCACAGAGCTGGTTTTCAGCCCAAGACATCCCATCACTTCAGTGGGTTTGGAGCATCAGTTGTCTGGTTTTCCCTGCAAAAGAGCTCGGGAAGGATCCCAGTAATCAACTGGCAAAAGGCTAAACCAGAGCTGGCCATGGAGGATCCTGAGGACTGCAAATGCTGCATTCCTGTGACTTCTCTGCAGACTCCTCTTGACACTCTGAATATGAACAAGGGGATTGTTCCCATGACTTACAGATCTGGAAGTTTGGGGCTGTGGGTATAGAACCACAGAATCATAGAATGGTTTGGGTTGGAAGATCATCTCATTCCAAGCCCCTGCCATGGGCAGGGACATCTTCCATGGTACCAGGTTGCTCCAAGCCCCTTCCAACTTGGCACTGAACACTTCCAGGGATGGGACATCCACATCTTCTCTGGAAAACCTGTTCCAGTGCCTCACCACCCTCACAAGGAAGAATTTCTTCCTAATATCTAAACTAAACCTACCCTCTTAAAGCCATTTCCCCTTGTCCCATCACTCCATCCCCTTGCCCAAAGTCTCTCTCCAGCTCTCTTGGAGCCCCTTTAGGCACTGAAAAGGACTCTACGGTCTCCCCAGAGCCTTTTCTTCTCCAGCATGAACAATCCCAATTTTCTCAGTCTAACTCTATAGAAGAGATGACTATTCAGCCCTCTGATAGTCCTTATGGACTCTTCTGGATTAGTTCCAACAAGTCAATGTCTTTCTTGTGTTGAGGGCTCCAGAGCTGAACACCGCACTGCAGGTGAGGTCTCACAAGAGTAGAGCAGAGGAGGAGAATCACCTCCCTTGACCTGCTGGCCACCCTTCTCCTGAGGATACAGTTGGATTTCTGGGCTGCAAGCACACATTGCCTTGATTCTGAATTTATATGATTTTATATATGTATATGTGGTGTGTGTGTCTGTATATATATATATACACACACTCACAGAGGATTCTGATTCCACATCTATATATATGGTTCTGAATGTGGTTTGAATTCAGCTAGTTCCTTTTAGCATATGATGACTTTCCTTAAAGCTATTTCCATCTCCTCTATTTTAACTCCTTATTAGAGATGCAACAACTAACACTTAGGACAGGGGGAAAGGGTGTCCAGTGCCCTTCTGATTTTCTGGAAAAGTCACAGTCAACTGCCTTTTGTTTGTTAGAGGATACATAGCAGGCTGTTTCTGTTGCAGGACAAGACTGGATACCCAGGAAAACTCAGCCCTGCTCTGAGTCTGCTCCCAGTGAAGCTGGCGGGAGACCCTTCATCTCAGCAGAGTCAGAGCAACACTGCAGGAGAACTGAGAATCCCAGCCGTAACTTTAGAGGAAAAGTGCAAAGCCAAACATGCACAGGAACGAAGCCAAAAGAAACTGGCATTGTGGAGGATGATTCCTGCCTTGTATACTGCAGCAGTGGGTACTAGGGAAAATAAACACATCAGACAGAGATGTAAACAGAGAGGAGAATCACAGACAGGCACAGGAATACACAGGGCTGATGCCAAACCTGCTGAAGTCAATGAGAACCCAAGCGTGGATCTAGCAGACGACTTCAGAATAGGTTCAGGTAAAGGAAGGGGTAAGGGAAAAGACCCTGTTTGAAGCCAGTCTGTCACTAGAGGAGTTGCTCAGACGACTCAAGCAGACACTGAGTCTTTCAGAACAATGCACAAATGTCTCTTTTATCCTCTCATGCTCTGCTGTAGCACGTGCAGTCCTCACATGTCCTCCTGGAGAGGCAGAAAGCCCACACGAGCCTCCTGCAGCACTGGAACCCTCCCCACATGGCTCGCAGCATCCTCTGCAGATCCTCATGCTGGAGAGGCTTTCTCTCAGATGGAGTACATTAAGGATGGTAAAGCTGGTGTGTGATGCAATTATCATTTTACAGCAAGAGGCTGCAAATCACTCACAGTGCCCAGGAGCCTGGCTTCCCAGTGGTGCCTGGAATTTTGGGGGTAGATGGGCAATGAAACACCTTAGGGGATATTAATATCTCTTGCCTTTCCCTCCATCTCAGTCAGAAATTTTCAGTCTGTGCTGCACCAACCTCATTCCCTCGCTGCTACAGCAGCAACAAGTTTTAGGACCCTTTGCACCCATCAAAGAACGTATGGAGGCTGTGACCCCACACGAGGCCCCATGTTCCAAGTGATTTCTCACTTGAATGCCATATGGATATGCCAGCACATGCAGTCTTTTTTTTTTCCTCTTCCCCTCCAATTTCCATCTGCTAAGAGGGAGCCAGAGTGTAGGGCTTTGCAAGTAGTAGATGAAAATGCTAAAAAACTGTAAAAAAACCCCACCGTGTTGTTCAGGGGACATAAAAATAATGTTGTTTGCTGGATCTGATTTTTCTGTTGCACACAAGGAAAATGTCTTTCCCTCTCTCCTTGTACCCTGTTCTGCAAATCCTTCAGTCTAGCAGAAGCAGTTGCCTCAGGGACGCTCCCAGACACACACAGCTCCTTTGATTTTAGTGGGGACCTTCCAAACTTGGCCCTTTTGAGAGCTGAAATGTGGTTTCACACTGGCTTCAACTGTTTTCCCCCGAACCCAAAGCTAGTCTGTTGTTCTGGCTGCACAGAACAACACCAGCCTATCAATTATTAATATTCTGATATTTCTTTGGGGTCCTACCATCATTATTTGCACTCACTTGAGTTATTTCATTTAAAAATGTGGATACCTTGGCATTAGAATTATTATGCTTTTCTATCATAACATGGATTCTGAAGTAAGTTTGAGCCATGGATTGATGGAACATTACTTGTGACTCTGGGGTCAAAGTTCTGGATCTAAAAAGACCATGTGGCATAAAGAATTGGTTTGGTAGGGGTTTATTTGTTGTTCAGAAGTATTCAGAGGATCACCCCATATAAGGAATTGCCCTGTTAGTCTTCTCACAATTATCATGTCCCATTCCTGCAAGTTCATGGTAGGTGTGTGGCTGCCCAGACTCAGGTCTGCTGAGGTGTCTGATCTGGCCTTGCAGAGACCTGACACTCGAGATCATGGAAACATGATTTTAAATTTGCAGCAGCAGAGCTCCCCTTCACAGGATGCTCTTCCAGCATGTTAAGTTTCAAATATTTTGTAAAAGGAGAGGTGTGGGAGCGGGGGAAGCACCTGAAGGCATTTGCAGTCGTGTGCACTTACCAACCTTAGAAATGAAGGAAAGATGAACAGATTTCTAATGACAGGCAATAGGCTGGGTGATAAAAGTGTGAGATGATCCACTGCCACCCAGACTGTACTAAAGAAAAATGCCCACTCCTTCCCAGAAACAAGAGACTCATTTACCCAATCATCATATGCAGGTAAAACAGCAAAGGAAGTTGCACATGACAAAAGAGACCTGCACAGAAGCCCTCCCTTGTGGAATAAACCTCAGCAATATAATGGAGAGTTGAGTACATGCTTTCAATGCATTTTAGCCGTGCCCTCTAATCAGAGATCTGTTATAAAGGGAAAACATCCCACTACCCACAGTCTTGGGCTCTAGGAATTCCCCACGATGGTCATTGAGTGTTAAGGGTTAGGACTGACTGGTGGAATCAGCACCAACAGCCTCATCAGCCACTGGGACCTGCCCTGCCTTCCTCACTCCTCACTGCTGAGCTCAGCTTTAGCCCTGCTGCACAGAAACACTCCCTTACACACCCAGTCCCCATCCCACTGCTGGGAGAACACATCCTTTTTGCTATTTAATTCCCCCACACACAACTCCACACACCTCACACTCTCAGCATGGGACATCCCACACTGGGATGGAGCTGCTGGCACACAGGAGCTCACAGTGCCCAGGCTGCACCTCTGCATCCATGTCCCCCAACACTCAGATCCTGTCTGCTCCCTCACCCTGTAGCAGAGTTACCCTCCTTGGAATAACTGGGAAGCCACACTGAAAAGAAAGCCCTGTCGTGCTGTTTTAAAAAGCGCATTTCTACCAGGCTCACATGCCAGCCTGCACATTGCATTCCCTCTTTCTGCTCCCCAGTAAGGAATCCTGCAGACACAATGATGGTCCCTGTGTCTTCAAGTAGAGCAGCTCCTGCTGGCAGCAGTGCTGCATCCAGCACCCAGCAGAGCATCCTTCCTGTGTCCTGTACCCACCACCCATGGAGGCTCAGCCCCCCAGCTCTGCTGCCATCCCCCTTGGGGTCACACCAACCCCTCACCCTGACATGAAGCTCTGTGCTCCTCATATGGCTCCTAATTTCTCTGTCCTCCAAGAAACAACAGCAGGCCCTCTCCAAGCCCACGCAAGTCAATGGGAGTTCTCCCATTAAATTAGGTCCCCAAGGCATATGCCTCAATGGCCAATAACCTTTTAAATGAATTACTTTTCTGTGCTGGTTTCAGGCGGCCCAGCTAGTACAGTTATTTCAAAAGACACTGCTACAGGCATGATCTTAACATTTAATTACATAACATTTTAATAAGTGCTCGAGAGCATTTGAATATGTCTCCCACCCTTTCTGATTCTGCCAGGTTTGTTTCTCCTAAAATAAAAAAAAAATGAGCAAACAGTAGGAACCAGGGTCTTGTTCTTTCCATCTACTAAGATCTCCTTAAATTTCCCCAATGAGAACAGACTCTCTGCAATAGACAGATCCTCATTCATTTTGGGAAGAAACTGGGACGGAGAGAGTGGGGGAGAAGAAAAGACAGAGAGGAAAAAAAAGATGCTTATGTTTCAAAGATCACTACAGGCCAAATATTCTCAGGCACCCTGGCTTTTACAGAGAAATCCTTAACAGTATAAAAATGGAAGCACTTCAAAGATAAAATAAATAATTTAATAATAGTCTGCTTCTCCAAAGGGTTTTGAACAAGTTTTAGATTTGCCAGTGAATGTTTCCCTTAGGCTGTAGGCCAGTGGAAAAAAAGGCACAGTGTGCCTCTTCTTTCGCAAAATGTACTTTGTGTTATTTTATTTCTTGATAAGATTCAGAAACAATTCTCTCCATTCTCACCCTGCCTTCACAGAAAAAAAAAAAGAAGCTTTTTTTTTTTTTGAAGAAAAGCCAAGGATTGTACAGATGCAAATGATCCCTTACATAAAACACACACTAAAATAATTGTTGAAATAGACCCAAACCCATGCAGATTGCATATTTTCCTTTCTGGTTATTTCACTTACAATCACCCACTGAGAAGCACATCAGATTCTTTAGCCAGGTGTGTTTAAAGGGAAGCCATTTGAAGACCCCAAGAGCCTTTTGTGTAATTAAGAGAGTATTTATAAGCAAGACTCTACACTGTTTATAGGCTTGTAAGGAAAATTCACAAGAGTAAACTGTGACATTAGTGGTTGTAACATACTTGATAGGTCAAAGAGGCTGCTATTCAAGTTAAAAAAGCATTTATTTGGCAATCAAATAAGCAGTAGGAATGGCTGAGCTGCATTAGTGTCCTCTTCAGACACTACACTACTTGGCCTCTGCATTCTACATTGTTCCATCTCAGTTTAAACACCATTTCTTGCCATTATTCACAAGGTAAAAAGGATGAGAGGCTGCCTTGGTTTTTATGGCTGGTCTTGTGTTTTTCTTGTCTTCCCTGATAAGACTTGCCTTTAGGAATCCCAGAACCTGTATGGATGTATGGAGCAAGGAGGGCTGTCCTCAGTATAGTAGGATCAAATTAGGGAACACTTGAAATATCTGAAAATACAAAAGTCCCTGGAACCTTGTGGTGTGCACACAGGAGCACTGAAGGACCTGGCCAAATGTCATTCTATATTATTTTTGGAAGGTCATGGCAACTGGGACTGGTTCCTGAGCCCTGGAAGAAAGCAAATGTCACCAAGGTCTTCATTAAAGTCCAGCCAGCCCTGCTTTGATCCTTGGGATGATGATGGAGCAAATCTTCATGGGAGCCTTTTCCAAACACTTAAAGAACAAGAAGGTAGTGGATAAATACCTAATGTGGGGTGTAAAGAATATGGAACCAGATTCTCCTCGTTGCTGTCCAGGCACAGGACAAGAGGCAATGGGCATGCATTGAAACATGTACAATTTTAAATTAAATAAAAACTTTTTTACAGTGAGGGCGGTCAAGCATTGAAACAGGTTGCCAGAGAGTGTGTGCAGAGACACTGAAACCTCAGCTGGAACAGGTCCTGGGCAAGCTGCCCCAGTGGCTCTGTGCTGGGTGGGGATGGCCTGTCCCCACCCTTGGCAGAACATGTCCCCACCACTCTCAATGCAGGGAGCCCTCTCTCACTAGAATTGGACCAGCTGCTTCTGTGGTTTTGGGTGTTACAGATTGTGGTGCAGACTCCAACAAAGATGATAATAAAACCAGTCCTTTCCAATGATTTCACCACCTCTTTATTTTATTCTGTGGTTTTCCCATGTTATCTGAGCACAGATGTCTGTGATTTCTTTTCCTAATCCATTACTCTCTCTGTATTAACCTCTTCCTACCCAGTAGCTTTCCTTAACCAAGGTGTGTTCAGAAATGTCTGGGAAATAAAAATCTTAAGCCACACTGTTTGCATATACCCAAATTCATGGGTGAGAGTGAGGTCCATACTTTGGCCAAAAGAGAGGAAACCAGAGGAAGGGAAGTGATGAATGGTGAACAAAAGGTAAGATATCCCCCTTCCACCATAACCCTTTCTTCACTTTTCCATGGGCTGCAGCATTCCATTCAGCACTATGCAGATTGCCTTTGAACAAGGTTTTTGCAAAAGAGATGCTGACACAGGGCGGGAGGGTCTTCCTGCAGATCTCCAGTCCCTCAGTGCTGGAGGTGTCAGGAGAGCAGGAGACTCACAAGCTTCGGAATGGCAGATTTGGAAGGAAGAGGGTGGCAAAAGGAAAGGAGAGCTCTGGTCTAAGAATTTGGGTAATGGCTTGGCCCTCTTGAACTAGGACAAATCAAAGATTATTCTGTTGCCATCCAGTGAGTTATGTGGCTGTAAAACTGGTACAAGTGGAGAAACAAGCTCTACATCTTCCTGACGCTGTGTCAGTAAAAAACATTTTGACTTATTTTGTCTGTGCCACCCTTATATTTACCACCATAACTGCTTCCTTTGACTTTTTTTATTGCTGGTTCACTTTAGGCTGTTCTATATAGATACACCATATTACCTTTTATGTGCAAGATCATCCTTCGGTCAACACATCATTCACTGGCGAGATGATATTTGGGCAAAATGGGGAATTTTCACTTCTCCCTTTCTTGTCTCCTGCTTCCTACCAAGCATGGGATATACACGGAGATAACATACTGGACCTGATCACTATCCTTGTTGCGGCCTTGGCATTGATCTGAGTTTACACAGATGTAGCTGAACAGAACTGAGCTTGCTGTCTGTCTCTTTTTCATGCACACACATCACGATTCAGGATTTTGTTCTGACTTCAAAGCAAATGCAGGATGTAGATTAATATGCTCTACCTCAAAGGAAGTTGTCACCAGGCACACAAAGTGCTCCTTCTTTTATGATAACTCATAATTTATCAAAGAAAATCACATCAATTTGTTGGTAAAAGAAACATGTTTTTTATGAATTTAGACCACAATGAAGGTTTCAATGACAAAGCAAGAGAAGGCTGAATTAATCAGACTTGGCATCGAACACTTAGTGGGGAAGAGCACAAAGTTCAGCTGGAACATTTATTGTCCTGGGAGCTCTGTCCCCAGATGGCAGCTTTGTCCCCTGGTGTCAGTTGCCCTCTCCTCCCATCTCCCTGCTGCTCTTTGCCCTCTGGAGATCAATAACTGCATGGGGTGGATGTAAAACTCGAGTACATCCTGGTGCAAATTGCTGCTCGGGGTGCAGGTCACTGCAGATGGAGCCAGGAGCTGATGTTTGCAGAGCAGTCCGTGTCCCTGTGCCTCCAGGGGAGTGTCCCTTGCCACAGGCACAAAAATGAAGGCCAATTTCATAACATACCCAGAAGTTGTCCCCCAAAGCTGGGCAGAGTTTTTCTCTCACTTCCCAGTGTTTCAGATTCAGGGTTTCCATTTGTGACCTCTCTATTTAGCTCAGAATCAAACAAAACACAAACCAAACAGAAAACACAAAACAACCAGAAAAGCTGGAAGAAGAATAGGGCGGATGATGCCATCAAATGAAAGGAAGAGCAGAGCAGCATCCTACAGCTTAAATAGAAAGGTGATAACTAAAATAGTCACGTCTAGTACACATCCAATCCCGGGGCTGGATCCCAAGGGACATTGTGTGCAGACAGACAATACAAAGATTGTTATGAACAAGGATTACTTCACCACCTCCTGCAGCCACTTCAGAAGAGAGTTAAAGGTAAGACTTGAAAAGTGCCTGGAAAAATTGTAGCATGTCTGAGGGCAAAAAGTGTTATATTTATAAACCGAAAGAACTGAAAGCGCTGGTGCTGGAAAAAAGATACCAAATCCCAGTCCCAGGGCAGGTTTGGGTAGAGCTTAACAATTCCTGATGTTTTCTAACCTGGTTTTTTTTAACCTCTAAACTCTCCAGCAATGAAGATGCTACACCTTCCCCAGGACAGACAGGGATTGCCAGGAGGCAGCGGGGAGGAGACCCATCTGTTTTATTGGAGACGGGTTTAGCTGTGCTCAAGGAAGCTGGGCTGGGCTACCTGTTCTCAGGGCCCCAGATAATTTCATTTACTAGCACAGGTATAGCACTCTTCTTATAAAGCCTTTTTATATTTGCAAACAACATCCTCACCAACATCTTTCTCTGGCTTGGAGGACCAGAGCTGCACATTGCACAAAAGATGTGATCACACCTTTATTTCAGCATGCAATTTTTGGAAAGGTTTCATTTTTCTATTGAGACCACACAATAAGTAGTTGGCAACACTGGGCAGTAGTGCTGGAGTCCTGATAAGCTTAAATTTAACAAATGTACACATTCTTGGGATCTCTGTAATTGAAAGAGTCTGGTTACAGCAATCTAAGAGAAGAAAGGATGATTTTCCCTGCTGGCATGATTTTATGTAATTGTATTATTACTTGCTCCTTTTTGAAACTGAGTCAAATGAAATGTGCCCTCTCATGATGCATTTTTAACATGCTGATATAATTCCTTAAGTACAATTCATGGCACCAAAATGCTCTTCAGTATTAATTACTGTGACAGTGACACAGACTTTTTTTGTCAAATGCCTTTGCAGCTTAGCTGGTCAAGGCTCCTTTTCATCATTCATTCTCTGCTCTCTCCACAGCAACTCCTGTTAAGCTTGTGATGCAGCCTGAACTTAGCAGATGGGCCAAGTTACATCATGGAAGAGCAGAAATACAAAACTCCTGAGCTCCAAAGCCCGCTCAGGAGACAGACACGATGTAAGATCCTTGTCAGGGTGAGCATAAACCACATCCTCTCAAATTTGTCCTTATTAATAAGAAGCAACAAGACCAGCTGTAATTTATATGTGCTGGTTGGTCATGATTTTCTTTGTACAAGCAGCCAGCATATGCTTTCAGTCTAACATCACCTAGATCAAAGAAAACAATAAAAAAGGACAAATGTCAAAGGACCATGAACATCAGCTCAGCAAGTGTGTCTTGTCTGTAGCACGCAGTGGCTGTGCCAAGGTTTCAGTGACAGCCTCTTGCCACATAGGCAGAGATCTGGAGCTGCAGAGGAGTGCTGTGTGGAAGGTAGGATGCTGTGATTCCAGCCAGATCCTGGAGCAGTTTTCTCTCCCCTTCCATGATGATAATCACTACTGTGCAGTTCTTAAAATTTAGGCAGCAATAATAAGGCCAAGGTCAGTTTTGTGCCAAGATCAGTTTTGTTTGTTTTTAAATGGGAGTTCAAGTCTCCTCACTATTCTCCTCCTGCAAGATCAAGCCTGCTGATTATCTTTCACTTGTCTGGGCTTGGGACTCCAGCCATTCACTTTTTGGTTCCCCAGTGCAAGTTTCTAGTCTGTGATTATTTGTGGCAAGTCTTCCTTCAAAAACATCCACATTTACACATAGTAATAATGTTTGTATTCTTCCACCTCCTCTCTGGGCTTCATTTCAATGCTCAAGTGTTGCTTAAAGCAACAAACAACATGCAGATATGTTAAAAAAATCTCGGGTGTTTTGTTCTCCTCCTTTCCTTGTGCTGGTGTTGATTTGCCTGGTGAAAATATTCGCCTCCTGATTTTGTCTTTCAACATGTTTAGCAGTGTCTTCCAAATTGCCCTGTGTGAAGGTGGAAGGCATAATCTCTGTTTTATTAAAGCTCAGATCTCTCAGAGGGGTCTCTTTCCCTCAGCTGAACTAGTTGATGCTTTCAGAGGCAGGCAGCACCCTGGGGCATAGCAGCGAGGAGAGAGTGAAATTTCAGCATTGATGTATCTAAGAAGTAAGTAAACAAAGCAGTGCCCAAATAACATGTCAGAACTCCAATTTCTTGGGCTTATCTTTGGCTGGACCACTGCAAAGCATCAGTGACTCTCCAGAATAAATGCCAGGCAGTTCAGAAATTGTTCCCAAGCATTTCCAATGATGCCATGGCCATCAATATGAACAGTTTTTGGAAAAAATCTGAGTGTTGCATATGCCCATGTCAGGCTCAAAAGTTCCACTGAACTAATCCTTCTGTATGCAGTCAGTCAAGCCAAAATGCTTTCCAGACAGAGATGGAGAATCAGGAGAAAAAATTTAAATGCAAGCTACAGCATGCTAATCTACTGTTCTTCAATCTCCACCCGTATTTATATGCATACACTTTAATTTTTTGTTCCTAAAATGCTTCTAAATTACGAGAAACTCCGTCAACTGTACAATCTGATTCTGTATAATAAATACTAAAAAAAAAAAGCAAACCTGGGTAAAAATATCAACTTTGTTTACAGCAATGACCCTCTTACATCCCATGTTCTTTATAACCCTTTGTGCCATCCACCTTCTCCTCAAGAAGACAAAGTAGGGAAACACGTCTGTGACTCAGACTGTAAAAGTCAAAACCACCAAACAGCTTTTAAGCAGTGCACTCCTTTTTCCAATCTCAAATGCGAGAAGGTCATTTGCAGTCCTCAGGGTTCTGAGATTATTTATGAAGCAACAGCCACTACACTCATTGTACCTCCTGCTCTCAATGGGACTCATCATTCAGAGCTGTTGAGCAGTTGGGAACAATTACAGAGGATAAACTGAATGAAATATGTGATGCTGTGAATGTGTCAAGATTTCAACCAGTGGAATTTACATACATGAATAAATATCGAACACTGTTCAGTAATGACACTCCTGCATTGCCTCTGTACTGAGCATCCTGCAATGTAAAAATAATTGCTACCTTTATTATCAGTTACCAGCCCTAACAGCAAGCAAGAAGCAGCTTCAAATCTGTGAGACAAAGGGGGAATTAGGAGATGTATCTCCATTTGCTTGTGCAAATAGTAAAAGCTCTCTCTCAGTCTCTTTTTTTTTCAGCAGGGAGAGTAAGTGGACTGTAGTTTTCTCTTTGCCTAAATTTAGACTATGACGAACAGAAACATAAGCATGTTGTGGATTAAGATAAATTTCCCCAAGATGTTGTTGCAGAAGTATTAGGACCGAAAGGAGGAATTCTAAAAGTCAACGAGCAAAGATGCTGTTCACAGAAGAGGAGAGATCTCCAGACACACAATGATTTCACAATCCTGGCTGGGGCCTCAGTGTTCAGGGAGGCTCATTTCCACCATGACTCAAGCCCCAAATAACTCTTTTGCTCAGCCAAGCACTTCCTTGGCTTGTTGAACCTGGCTAAATGTCCATCGGGTACAAACGCAACATCTGATCGGGAATCACCCAGACACGTGCCAGGAAAGGCACCCAAACTTTCCTCTTCCCAAAAAGCATGTGGTTTGTAAGATGGAAAGCCTTGTGGGGGTTTCAAAAGCTCATAGTTTTTTAAAGGTAGAATTTTGCCTACAGCTTCTAATCCGAGCTGAAGTGGCAATGGGTTGATTTGCATTTCAGGTTTGATCATGGGCACAAATTTCCCTGGCTGCTTCCATCACAAAGAGAGAGGGAGGTGTACAACACAACATGAATGCGTTCAATGTCCCAGGCCAGAGTGCTTCCCAGCAGTAAGCTTAGCAATAAGGGAAATAAGAGTAAGATCTAGAAGAAAAGGACAAAAATGAATCAGATTTTATTATAAAGATCACATGGTCCCAATTCAGGGCAGTGTTTCTGTCCAGGCAAAGCTGGAGAACATTCCTGGTATAAAAGCAGTCAGTCAGTAGTGGCCAAGAAAGGACTTAAGCAAAATGCCCAGTGGGCTGAAAATGGCTTGAAATCACTTTCTAAAAGAGGTGTGGCCCTTAAAAAGGCAGAGAAATGCATTTGCTGTTTCTGAGTCCTTGGATAGCTCTTGACCATTTCGGAGGGAGCTTTAGCCCAAGGGTAAAGTTTAACACTCGTCTTTGAGTTGTCCTAAATGCAGAGCTGTGGGTTTCGTCCAAGGCTCTGCCATGTGTCTCCTGCACAAAGAATTCAAACTTCATGCATCCAACTGGAGATTCAGGGTGCTCCAGAAAACAATTCTCTGCTTCTCCCATCCCATCCATCCCTGCTCCTTCACTACTGCAGGTTCTACAGTGCAAGGTTTGTTTCCTATGATGAGCCTTTGCCCATGAGCCTTTCCCATTCCTGAGGACAGGAAGGTAAGAGGGGTGTATGGAAACATTTGCTTTTTCCTGCTTTTCTTCCCTTTCACATCCCAGTCAGTCACAGGGCTCTGAAAGCCACATCAGGGTCTCTTAATCATCGCTTGCTAACTCATTAATTCATCAATTGCTATTGTTTGGTCCTGCTATTAAACGCAATTAATTGCAAGAACTGATGAAGCAGCACAGTTGGGCTCTCCTCCCTGTGGCTGTGTTGGTGTGTACAGACCTTTCAGGAGCACACCAGCACCAGCCCCTGGGCCACACCAACCTCTGCTGAGGTGTTTCTGCCCTGGCAGCAGCTCTTGTGGAGGCAATAAATTACAGGTTTTTCAGCCACAGCTTGGAGTTTATTGCAAAACTCCCCCCAGAGCTGACATGACATCTCCTGGCTTGTGAGCTGCAAGGTGAAAACACCCATGTTGCCGTTTTGTCCATCAGATGTGTCACCTGCAGGTTTAAACATGGAAGTATTGGTTTGTCTTACTCCACCTTCTATTTAAAGAGGACATCTTCATCAAATCTCTAAACAACAATTTTCCTATGAGCTATGTTACCTCTCTGGTTAGAAAAACTACTTTTTGTCCTTTTTCTTCCCTAAATGAGAATGGAGGTTAAGGAAATTTCTCTCCTGTTTCCACTGGTAGCTATAATGTATAGATACATTATTTTATATGTGTATATAAGTGCTGTGCCACCCTCAGCTTCAGCAGGATGGACTTTACCTGATTTTTGTGCCAGAGTTACACTATGGATCAGCAAGAACTGATGAGGGTCTGGACAGTTTTAAATCCCCCTCTCTGACAAAACCAGGATCATCAGGAAAAGCACCTATTTCACTCACAGGCTGGGAATACGAACAGGTCCCAGGTAATTATTCAAGTTTCTAAAGGACTTCCTAGCAACCTGTGGGTCTGGGGATTTCTTTCCATTTTAATGAATGTTTGGTTGGGTAGAATCCAAAGGCAATTTACAGAGTGAAACTTCCTACTTGCCACAAGCTATTGGCATTTTCATGTCCTGTTTATATGTCAGCTGGGTACTCAGAAGTGTTATTTAAGCTTTGAGGGAGAGGTGTGCTGTTTTAGAAGCACAATTTTCAGAGAGGAGTGCTCCATGATTTCTGAAAACCACCTCTCTAAGGTGTTTTAATGTGCACACACACAAATAATTGCATCAACCCCACTGAAATCACGGTATTTGTAAATCTTGGCCAAGACTTTGCTTAGTAAATATTTTAATGCTGTTTTCTCTCTTTTTTTTTTTCCTTCTGTATTCTGACACATGCAACCACCATTTATGCTAGACTATAGAGACAAAAAGTTTTAGGGGCCACACACAGGATCTTTCACCCCTAACATTTTCTTTCATCCCAGTCTGGTCCAAAACAGGCTTGGAACACATTTGCATGATGGTGTCTCACCCTGCCTGGAGCCTATTCTCTCTCCATTTTGGCAGCAAGCAGAGTTGTCAATCTGGCACTTTATACCAGCTCAGGGTGCACTTAAAAATGTATAAACAACAGCAAGACAGAGAAACTTCCTTCAGCATTGATTTAGCAGATAGATTGGATGGGAGATGCCCTGTTCATTTCAGTGAGCAATATGCATTTAATGACCTTCTCATGATGGTTTTATGCCTATTATGATTGGTTTGCCTTTTTTATCAAATAAAGAAAAGCTAATGTAAAGAGCTAACATTCAAATAACATTTAAAACCGAGATAAAGTGACAAAGCTCTGCTGGGCTGATGTTATGACTGACATTTTGTCCTTTGTTGGGAGTGGCAAAAGGATAGAAATGTAAGGGGGAAAATGGAAATAATTTCCAACTTTCCATTTAATTATCGGGGACTCTGTCAATTCGTGTCACAATTTGTAATTTTAAGGGTAGACCCCTAAAGCTGCAACAAGAGTTCCTCTCTGAGCATCACTGTGCTGCTGTTGATAACCTCCACATGCTCTGCATGGAAGATTTGGGTCCAGAGGCTCCTTGGGTGGAGGAAATGTATTTTTAATCATAGCACTGTGTTACGCTGCAGTTCTGTAGAGTGGAAGAAGTTAACCTCAGTTTGAAACTTTATTTTTATCTCTGGTTTCTTGGACAAGTGGCTATTCCTGCCTTTAAAATGGGGGTGAAGATCCCTGGCTAAGAAAGGGTGAAATAATGATGACACTAGAGATATTGATAACTCTAGAAAAAGTGATATTGATCCATCCATTTTTCCCTCCTCCCCTGCTTTCATAATTGAACAGTTATGAAATAAAGTGTTCTTTCCCCCTTCTGTACTTGGAACACGGTGATTTATCAACATAGACAGTCTGAGGCCCAGCAGATAAAATGCAAAGCGTGAACTGAAGTAAATAACTGAAGTTCACAGCATGAACTAAATCACATTTTATTACCTTTAATATTTCAATTGCTTCTTAGCATGAGAAGCAGAGACCAGGATGCATTCAGCAACTCTAAACCTCCGTCTCCTTTGTGTGGCTTTGGCCCTTCTCCTCCTTCTCCTGGGGAGCCCTCCTTCTCTGCACAGAAAAGCAAGGATCTAAATTCACCATCCTCAGGAACCAGCTCTGGGATGTAGCAATTTCAGGATCTCATCTAAGTTGGAAATTAAATTTCATTGGGCTGCTTCTGTAACTGAGGGAGTCAGGACTCCCTAACGAGGCATTCAGATCTCACGCACCCCAAATTTTTCCCCAGCAGGTTCATTTTTCTCTCTGACATTTATGGAGGCCTTTCAGCCATCCTACCAACACACTGACTTGCTTGGCAAGATCAAAAATCATCTTTTCTCCTGCCATTCTCCCAGTAGTTTATTAACTAATATCAGCTGTGATTTCCATTTTGAAGCCTGAAGATTCTCTTAGTGTTTCAATACATTCTTTCCTCTCCAGCAGACCATCTCTAATGTGTTCAATCCTCTTCAATAAATCAGTGTCTCCCGCATGGGTCAATTCAGACTGAAGTCTGCAGCTGCATGCAGGCTGGATGGCAGCAGAACTTCTCACCTGACTCTTCCATAGACCCTCCAGAGAAGGGAAACACATGGGAATTAAGAGCACATTGGATGAAAAACCGTGAGCTGTAGCTCATTAGCAAAGACCATGACTAAATGACTTGCTGCAGGAATTTAGGCGCAGAGCAGTTTGCTCACTTTCTACTAATTCTCATTCCTGAATCCTTCATTTTCATATTCTACCACAGTCAAGTCAATTATTCGATCCACAGATAAATAGCCACAGGAAAAGTTTAATAATCTGATTTTTAGATTCAGCACCTGAAAGAATCATTGCATTAAACTTGGATATATGATTGCTGAACATTTTAAGCACTTTTAGTCCAAAAGTTTCCATTTTTCATGTTTAAGAATTGGTTTAATTCTTATTTCTAGAAAAAACTGTATTGGGCAAACCAATTACCTAAAATTACTGACTTTTGCACCAACAGAAAAAAAAAGGAGGGAGGAGTTATGGCATAATATATTTGGGAAAATCCTCTGTCTCACAAATCAACAACTGGAGACTTTAATTCAACTGCTCTCTCAAAAGGCTTTGCACTTTCACACACAAGTTCATTGGCAGTGTCTACTGAATGAATATGAGGATGATTCTTTTAAAAGAGTTTCCTGGAAAATGCCACCTTTGGTTGATATTTTTCTTTTCCAGGAATTCCAAGAGTTTACACAAAAGATTCAGTGGAGCTATACACACAGAGAAGCAAACGTGTTATTTTCAAACCACTCTGCTGCTGCTTTCTCACCATTTAATGCTTTTTACTCAGCCATTCCGATCATCTTTTCATTATCAGACAAATCCTTAAGAATTTCCTCTGGCGACTTATCCGCTGCAACAAGAGAATGTTTTCCTTGAGCAAGGATGAATCAACATTAGGTAAAAGCTTCAGGATTTTACCAAGGCTTTAAAAGGCTGGAAAGTGCCAAGCTAAAGCACATGTGTCTTTTGAGCTTCACCCTCCTTTCACCCACCACGCTTAATGCAGTCGCCCTCATTTTACATCCACTGTTCCAAGAGGAAAACTTGTAGAGGTGCCAGATGTTTGAAAATCCATCTGAAGTCATTAGGCTGAAGGATCTCAGCAATTCTGAAACTCTGGGTGCGTCTTCCTTCCTTCTGCTTCCCTGATTGTTCTAAAGGAGATCTTCACACCTGTAACAGCTGCACGTCCCAGGCTGGTACCTGGGCACTGCTGCCATCCTAAACCAGATGTCCCTAAATCCGGTTCAATTCTTTGGGGAGTGTTTTCACCCATGAACCTTTTGTTTTCATGGGCTTGGACAACTCAGCAACAAAAGCCAGGTCACAGTTCTCCAGTGCCATCTGCCAAAGCAGGTTTTCATGTAGGCTGGTTGTGTGCCTGTGAGTCAGGGAGGAGCAAAGGAGCAGCCCTGGAGCTGCTGGAATTGCAGCAAGGACCGGGGAGAGTTGGGTCTCTCCATCCTCTCCTGCCCACTGAATTGCTAGCAACAGATGAAATCTTCCCTCAGAGTGTTTCTTTACGCTCACACTGGTGGAAGTTTTTTCTCTTCACAAAATCACTCATCTCCCCAACCCTAATGTGTCTTTTCTTCCCCAGCTCACCTTCCTCTAAGGAGAAAATTATTGCGGTGATGAACAGATTTCCCAAGCAGGGGTATAGCTGAAAAGCTACAGAGGCTGAAAAATTGCATTATGCATTAGGCATTATGATATTTTAACAGGGCTCAGTATCACTTTGCTTCCAATCACCCAGAGATCCAGCTATTCTTCTGCACTGGGAGCACCAGTAAATATTTGATCTGTTCAATCTGCAGTCAGCCATCCAAACAAGGACTGACTGTTCCACCAGGCTCCTTATTTTCTTATCCCATGCTCTTTGGAGGGATCCTTAAGTCAACAGACTCTGCCTCTCCCTGGGTCCTTCCCTCTTTCTCCCTCAGATAATGCATCTCAGCCCTGATTTCCCTGTTAAACTCCATGGCACGATGGAAAATGCCAGACACAGATGTTGCCTACACTTCATTTTATTGCATGCACATAACAAATTCCTCACCAAAAATTTCCAGGGTTGCATTATAATTTATCCCATAATGTAGGAGAGGAGTAAAAGCAGGGGGATGGGAACTCAGGAATTTTCAGAGACACAAACATCCCTGTGCACAGCCCCCTGAGCTGCTCCTTAGCATGGAGAAGCATTTATACCCTAAAGTTGTGGCAAGAGTGGTAATAATTTCCCACAATACAAATTCCCCACAGTACAAATTTAGCAATTCATTCCCCTTTGAGTGGTCAAAAGAAGCTCAGCAACTGTAAGATTTTATAATTAAAGAGCTGGAATAAGGCTTGAGAGAGGTAGGCTGATTTCTCTTCTTCAAACTTGCATATTCTCAAGAAATACTTCACTTCCCCAGACAATGCTGGCTGATGTGACTCGTGATTTTGAATGTTCCTCTTGACATACACAGCTTTTCAGAGTTTGCTAAGCACCTGGAAAGTTAAATCCCTGCCTGGCATCTGCAGGCATCCTTTAGGGTAAAAATGAAGAAGTTCAAAGCATCTGGCCATTGGAAAAGCTACAGCAGCACCACAACTGTTCTGCCCAGTAAAAGATTAAATTCGCATTGAATTAGGACCTGTAAAGCATCCAGGCTCCCTGTGCACCCATAAATAAATCACAGCTCCCTGTGTACCCATAAATAAAACCCTGGGCTGGCCTGCAGTGACCCACATGGCTGCACTGTACCTGGGGTGTTTTTTGGCTCATGCTCTCTGTCCCTGTTTGTGCACCTGGCCATGGGCAGGAAGCAGTTTGGACACAGCCACTCTGAGGCTGGAAGGAGAAAAGAGGGAAAAAGGATTCAGCACTTCAGGTATAAATTGTGTCACTGCTCCTGGCTTCAGGTGAGGAAGCAGCCCCTCCTTGTTACTAGCTTCAGCCACAGCCACCATCCATGGGCTTGGGCATGGACTATGGAGCCCAGGGAGTCCCAGTGGGCATCCAGAGGTGCTGGAGCAGGATATTCTCTTTGGAATGCTCAAGCATGGCCAAGCAAGAGGTGTGGTCAGAAGATACCTCTGGGCCCAGATCAAGGATTTTAGGTCTTTACCTTTCTTGGAAGAGGCTTTAATGTTCATGTTTCTGCTGTCTCTCTGTTCCTTCTCTATGAATGAACAAGCCCCACATAAACAAACAAACAAATAAATAAATGAGGCCTCTGTTTGATACTTTCCATCAGGAAACAAAAAGTTGAAAAGCTGGGAGATGTTACACGTACAGACAGCTGGTGCATTCTTTTGCTGTCAGTTTTCTCCAGCAATCAATATTATGAAATGTTATGATTATTATCAAATATCATTATGTTAATTTTGAAGCTGTTATGAGCCCCATCTACTGCCGTCACTACACTTTGAATAAATGATCTGAGTTTTAAAAAATAACAAAAAAAAAAAAAAAGGAATGTTTAAGACAAAACTCCCTGCCTAGCTGTTAACTAGCAAGGAAGATTTAGGTAGGCAGACGGATCCGCTCCTTGTGGTGTTCAGCTTGATAAATCATGGCTTTCCTCCAAATAGAGGCAGAGTTCAGTATTTCACACCATGACAGGTTCTCTCTGTACTTTGTGAGTAAGGTTGCTTGGATCAGAACCAAACTTGCAGCTATTCATGGAAGGTGGTAGAGTTTCTAAGGAAGCATGTCTTTATTGTGGGAGGGGGCTGCTTGCTGCAGGCAAGATGAGCCCCCAGCCCTGTAGTGCCAGGCAGTGCATAAACACAGGGGAGACACAAGGCAGCTATGGGAAAAAAGCTCTATGGAGAAGCTGGAGAAATGCTGTAGCTCAGGTCTTGCTGCCCATTCCTGTGTTCTCTACCCGGCAGATCAGATGTTTCATCAAAAAGCTTCTCAGACCTCCAGCTGGCAAACATCACAGTCATTGCAAGAGTGGCAAGAAGATTTCAGGCTTTCTTAATACTATGGTTTTTGAGATCAGGAATATCTGACCATGAGAACTGGCAGAGAGAAATTTTAGGACATCATCAAAAGCAAAGACTGCTCTCCCAAAAGTGCTCTTCTTCACCCCTAGGGATTTGAAGCTTCTTGGTGTTGCTCCTGCTGCTCTCCAACTCACCTGGATTTCATTTCACTCTTGAAGCTCAGCTGTGTTTTGTCAGGACGGTGGTGGAGCCCAGGGGCTGCTGATGCTGATTTATGGCTCCAAGGTGCAGAAGCCAGGTGCAGCCTTGCCAGGGGGCTCACGTCTGCTTTCCCCCCAATCCAGGGCTCCCTGCAGCCAGCTCTCCCCTGGGCATATGAGGGGGGAATGCCTGAGCAGCCTCCTGGGGATCTGTGCTGCATCCACCTCTCATAACCTGGTTGAATCTCACAGTTTCCTGGTATTTGCATGCCAGTGCAGAAAAACACAGAGGGTAAGGCTGAGATTTGCTGCTGAGGGTCTGGGATTTGCAAGAATGCCAGATTCAGAGGCGCTCCAAAGGGCAAACCGAGGGTGAAGGCACAAAGGTTAAACAAGCAAAAATAAAAGCGTTTGCACCAAACCCTGCAAGCAAAAACCACCCAGCTAACTTCAGCTCTGAGGTGCAAGCATGAGGCTTGGCTTCCCAGGATTAAAAAATACACACTCTGCTATTTCAGACGGAGAACTAAATAAAGCCACTCCTGCTCCTCTCATCTCACATGCTAACAAAATTAATGGCAGTGGTTTTTTTGAGCCTATCACTCATTAGCCTCTTTTCCCTGCTCCCTAAACCTCCATAAACACAAGCTGAAATCCTCCCTGAGAGAGATCTTGACTGCAGTCAGGTTTTGCTTCTCTCCGGGCCGGTGTGAGATTATAATGCTTCTCAAGGTGTTCCCTTCCTCATAATGAAGCTCCATCTGTTCTACAGATGGTAAAGATCACAAGAACCAGCACTAAATATCCCTCCCCCACTGAAGAGTTTTTACCTTATGGTAATGTTGCTCTTTGTTTTCCCTGCCTTTCCCAGGAGCACAGGGACACCTCAATTGCCCCAGCCACACTCAGTGCTGGTGGCTGCCTCTGCACAAGAGATTTCATAGATTTTTTTCCAGGGGAAAGGAACTTTTCCCACAGAGTTTTCAGGAAACTGTGCAGTGGCCACCCTTAAATAATTTTCAGCTCCTCTCCTCTCAACTGCTGCTTGCACCAGCCCCAGTTTTGCCCCCAGCAGACAACTCCCTTTCAAGGGAAAACTGGAATATGTCACGGTAAGGACCTGACAGGTGAGACACAAAGGGAATTCAGGAGGTCAGATCCTCAAGGATGGGAAAGAAATTTATAGGTGTTAACTGCTAGTCTCTGGCCTACACATTTCTGTGTGCCTTTGGCTCAGGAAAAGAATCTTTCTTTTTTTTTTTTTAATACTTGCATGAGCATTTGAGCATGTAGAGGGGCCAGCAGGGCTGAACTCCTGGGTGTGCTGCAAGTTTTGGCCTCTGGTGTAGCCTTGCTGAGCACCCAGACATTGAAGCAGAGAAAATGGAGTCATCCTTGATGATCTTGCCCTCCATACATAATCCAAATAATTAAATTCACTTAGCTAGATAAACAAGTTTTAGTTCTGAAACAGGATAACCACAGTGGATCCTTAGACAATCCTCTAAGGCAGCTGGCAATGGACTAACTTCATTTATGTGGTTTAACATTTGCCTAGCAGAAAATACTACTGCTTTTCTCTTCTTGACAGGTAGATAATCCTAAGAGGTTTGGCTACCACATTAACATCCAAACCACAAACGATGGGTAATCTGAAAAGCTGGATTTTCTGACACACATGGACCCTTTACATCTGCTTTCTACATCAGAGCCTGAATTAGTTCTAATGTTGTGTTTGTATTAAATATGTGGATTAATGGAGCTCAGCAAGAGTGCTGAATTAGCTCTTCCTGTCTCCAGTGGATTTGGACTGCTGCTCTCCATGCAGAGGCAGATGTGCCTCTCGTTATATTTTGTGTTTTGCACTTGGAAAAACTGTGGCTCGACACTAAATCAACAGTTGCCTGTTCAAAAGAAGTGATTCCGGATGTCTCTCAGAACTAAGTAAATTTGGAAGTGGCAGGGACAAAGTCCTACAGGGAAACATTTTGAGACTGTTGATTCAGACTGTAGCCCACCAACAGTGCCATCACTCAGGGAGAACTGATCCTTTCATACATAGTAAAAGATCAAAGTCCTGATCAGGGAAGATTTAAAGGCGCTGGGGAACCCAAACAATGAAGATATTTTGCTTCAATGTCCTGGCTCTGTCCCAGTTCAGGTAATTATTCCCATTTATCTAAATTTCTTCCTCCATTTTCCCTGCCATTTAGCAATTTTCTTCCCTTCCTGTCCAAAACAGCAGTTGAACAGCCCAGCTGGCTGCTGGATTCTCACTGTCCTTTGAACCATGGCTGCAGGTCCCCACTGCGCAGATGGAAAGGCACCTTGCAACCTTAGGAATTGGGCAAAGGAGAGAAGCAATGTCAAAGTGATGGGGTTTGCTCCCTTTATCATAGGTGTTGTAACTCAGAGCACTGGTGGCACAAGAACTTCGAAGGTGAGAACACGCAAAGCAGCATTTCCCCTAGTTCAGAACTCCCTGAAAATAAAGGTAGAATCACAATGAAGTTTTCTATAACCATTGGCATATGCTTTGCTGAAATAATAGTGTTAGCAAGACTGTGACCCAGAGAAAACACATGTGCTCGTGACTGAGGTGATGGTGACACCTCTGGCTACCTGGCCACGGTGTGGAAGCCACAGTGCAGAGCTGGGCTTCAGCATCACTTAGGTAGAACCTGGAGGGACATCAAGCTCTGAACCCACAGACTGGAGTACCACAGGTCTGGAATTGCACTGATCTGCAGGTGTTGATGCCTGAATCAGGGCCATGGCCAAGGTGATGGAAATGCCACCCTCTGGACTGAGGGCCTGGAACTGGCTGCAGGCACAGGGACTGAGCTGAAGAGTATCTGCAGATGGGGAAAGGGAAAGCCTGTCTTCCAAGCCTTCTGCAAAACTGAGCCTGCAGCTCCCTGTTCTTCAGGTTACAATGAGTCTGAGGTGACAGCCTCTCCTCTTCCTTCTTTTAAATATAGATGAGCACACAGGAACACAGGATCAAGCAAGAGGGGCTTTGGCTTTGTAGCCCAGCAGTTGGGAGGGACAGATCTGCACTGGCGTGACTCATTCCCTAAAAATATCCCGTCTCTCCATTGAGTGTGCAGGGAGCCCAGGGTGACCAGCTTGATGTAGATGTGCGCCGTGGAGATGTCTGAAATTAGACGAAGTAAATCCCGTCCCCAAAGCCAGCCTGGTGGGAGGCAGTGTGGGATGGTGTAATGCAAGAGTCTACATGTGAGCTGGAAGTCTGCACTCCCACTGCCGGCTCCGGGGATCTGCTCAATGTGGTCGGTGGAGCCTAGAAAGAGATTTGTCTCACTGCAAAGCAGACTCCTACGTCTGGTCAGTGAATCACTCTCTACACGCCCACATTTCTGTGAGATGGATCCTATCCCTGAAGTTAGGAGAGATGAATCTCACCCCTAAGTCTTGTTCCTTCTTTTCGTGTCTGCTGCTGAGTTTCCAATGTGCTGCAGCACTAAACCAGTTGCTTGAGTTAGGTTTTATTTCACTTTTCTTCCATCTCCAACTGAGCCATGATAAAAACATTCTGATGTTTATTTTTCAAATTTGATTTCCAGGCTGAAGTCAAGCTCAAAATCTTCCAAGCCTTCCTCAGTTTGAGTGAAGCCCTTCAGTATATACACACCTCAGCAGTGCATCAGGGCCTCCTTCCTCCTCCAATTTCTATGTTAAGCTTTTAAAGCTCTCCATTTTTTTTATAGAGAGCTCAACCTGGCGGGCTCTTTTGGAGTGCAAGGGAAAGAACATACATCTTTTCACCATTTCTTCTTTCCCATCTGGATCCTATGGTACGATGCAAGGGGAGAGTTTCTCTTGAACAATTGTGTGTCAGGTGCACAAATTACAGAACTAATACAGGCTGTGATTACATTTTATATATGGGTTTTCAAGGCATATGATAATGAATATTAATAGAAATTATTTCTCCAGTAAATGATTATTTTCTCAATAGTTGGTGTAAATAAACCCACTTGGATATGAAACAGATTTTTTGATGTCTATATCAAACAAGTGCAGTGATGTATTTCCACAAGAAAGGGCACACCTGCCAGTATACAACAGTAGAAATGTAAATATTTGCAACTTTTGTGATAATTAAATCCAATCCTCCCAGGCTTATCTCGCAGCATCTGAAGACAAAATTCAGGTTCATTCGCTAAGAAGAAAGAGGCACAAAAGCAAATATACTGAAATGAAACTTGAGGAATCAGCCTGAGAAGGCAGAGTCTGCCTTGGCAACCTCTAGGTAAGCAGATCTCACAGGTGAGTTGGTCAGAAAATCATTCCCTTACAACCAATGGAGACAAACAAGTACCTAAGGCAGGATGCTCTCATCCATTTTCAGCACCCAATTTAGGATGAAATGAATCATTGACTACCTGGACTAGACCTGCACTGACTAGAGAGGGAGCTGAGGGCGACCAGCCAAGATTCAGGCAATTAGTCTGATGTACTTAAGGTATAATAGCCCAACTTATAAACATATTTTTTAGAATAAATGCAAGTTTTGTTGATTTTAAAACAAGGGAAGAGTCATAGCTTCCAAACTTTGCTTATTTATCTATTTGAGGGACTATATCCCAGTAAACTTCACCTTCCACTCCCTTTTACTGCACTGTACTCAGAGTACCTGGAGCTGTAACCTCCTCTGAATTTCTTCACAAAGCAAGTTACTCTTCTGTAAGGATGGAATTATAGAATTAGAGAATAGGAGAGTGGTTTTGGCTGGAAGGGACCTCAAAGATCACTTGGTTCCACCCTCCTTGCCATGGGCAGGGACACCTTCCACTAGCCCAGGTTGCTCAAAGCCCATCCAACCTTGCCTTGACAGGTAATGGGCAACAACATCACTATCAAGGAGGATATTATGAGAAAAATTCATAAAGGGAAGAGAAGGCAAGGCAGGGCAAGGGAGGAAAAAGGAAGAGAAAGGAAATTTGTGTGTAAATGCCAGTGCTTTTCTGCCAAAGTGGAAGCCTTCTTCAGGAAGCAGATGTTATCCCTAAAGAGCGGTGTTTACTGAAACATTAAAAATAAAAAGGAGTTTTGACAGATTGTTTCTGGCCTCCTACTGTTTCGTTGCAGTTAAATCTGTCAATAAGAAGTGGACAGGGGACTTGAGGGAATATCTGCAGACATCTATTCTGAGGATATCAAAGGGAGATTCACTGATGAATTTGCTGTCCTACTGACTCATTTTTTTCAGAATTTCTAGACACATGGAAGGGTGTTAAAAAGATGAAGGGGTAAAAAAAAAAAGAACAATGTGCTGCTCTTCAAAAAATTACAAAACCTACTCTATTACATGCTCCAAACCTGGCTTCAATCTCTGGTAAAGGGAACAAATATTGAAAGAAATGAAAAAGCTGTAACAGACCCATTAGCACTTAGACCATGTATACTTGTGGGTTATGGCCTTTTTAAAGCACCTAATCATCCAACTAAGCCACCTTGTGCTCTTCTCATGCTCTCAATGTTGCTTCTTTCCCTTTCCTTCTTTCTCTGCTGCGTCTTTGATGCGTTATCTTCTATTAGATCACCATCTCTTCAAGGAATACTCTTCAGGAATCCTCTCTTAGCATTTGTGTAAGCAGGAGAGACATCTGTCATGACCGAAGCCCTGAGGTGTTGTCATGAGACACAAAATGGAGCAGCAGGAAAAGTGGGGTTTAAGAAGAGAAAATAAAAATGAAATAAACCGGGTTCATTAAGTTTTTTGTTCAATTAAATTGTTAAAGTGTCTGATGTGTCACGTTTGAATTCTGCATGGTCACTAATTCTCTGTGCCTGATTCGTCATCCAACTCAAAGAAATACAGGAAACAAAAAGCAAAATGTTCCAGATAAGGCTGCTGGTTTCCAAATGCATTCTAGAAGTTCAGGTGAATTTGTCATTAAACCAAATTGTCTTCATGAGCAGAGAGGCGGAGAACCATGGTCCCATTTCAGCACAATGCTGATACACGTGGTTCAATTTAGGAATGTGAGCGGGATCCTGAAATTAACGGGATTAATCAGAGGTTGTGTACACCGGGTAACACAAGGCAGGTCTTGCTTGTTATCACTGTAAAGAGTCACAAAGATGAGCCTTTCTGAGGGAAAACATTTCCATTCTCCATCAGATTTCTTTTCCTCAAACTGAAGAGGAAGAACAATTGCTCTTGACTTTCTCGGACCCTGAAGTGCCTTTCATAGTCATTATCTCCCTTTTAAGAAGTGCAAATGAGGCAAATAAAAGTGAAGACCAGACCCAGAAAAGACATTTTAATAAGAGATGCCTGTCCCAACTCCACTTATGCCAACAAGACTGCTCTGTGCATACAGCCAGGTACATAGGTCTGAGTACTCCTAATTCACTTCTACAAGAACCAGATTCTCAAAAATAAGACAGTTTGTAACTCTTTTCTCTCAGTGACAGCAATGGGTCAGAGGAGCCTTTAAGGGAGGCCTTTAAGAGGAGCCTCCCTACCTGAGGTGCTGAAATACACAAGTTCACATGTGCCAGGTAAATGGCTTGAAATTGGCCACTTTTCAGGAATATAAGTTACATGAGTCCAAAAAAAATTCCTTGTTCTGCAGCCTGATTTGGATACTCGCAAAGGGCTAAGGTGTTTTGGGGCTCTATCCTGCTTTCAGTCCTGATTATGAAGTAGATATTTAATGGTATTTTTTAAAAGTACACAATGACTCCCTGAACACAAACCCAAGCTTCAGTGGTATGATTCTATTTTTCCAGGTGAATAGTGCAAGAAGAAGAAAAGGAGAGGAGCAATATAAAAATTATGAAGTCAAAAGGAAAATTCAGAGCTGTTTCTCTGCTGTCATGTGGAAGATTTAAGGAATATGTTGCTTTTTTGGTAGGAGAGGCATTCAGTGACTGGTGTCAGTGAGACACTCACACGGCTCCGTTCTGATGCTGCTTAATTGCCAATACAAAATATATTATCTCTACTAAAGCATGAACCCAAAGCTCTGATTTTCAGGAAACTGGCAGGCAAAGCTGTGGGAGGATTAAAAAAAAAAATCCCATCTTGTTTGCTAAATCAGTTGGTGGAAGTGGTAATATAGGGACTGAACTCACCAAAAGCCATGCTGGAAAACGTACAGTCACTTTTCCCCAGGCTCAGCTCAAGACTGTGTGGTCTGTCCTGTGAAAAGTAGATGAGAAATCCAAAAATAAAACAGCTGACAGTAAGTTGCGTTCAGCAAACCATACATATGTAAATCATGGCTGACCCTGAGAAGAGCTGCCTCCACAATACGATAAGGTCTGAAACCTGATTGAAATTTTTCATAAAGGGCATTATTTTGGAGGTGATCCTTAAATAAGCAGAGCCGGCAGATCATCTTTCCTCAATAAGCAGAAAAATAGGTTACTGGTGAGAGGGACTTTGGCCAAATTAATTTCTTTTGAATTCAGGCACTGAATTTTTTTATATCTCTGAGACCACCTTAATGACAGCGCCGTTCTGAGGCACAATTATGTAATTATTATTGTACTGATAATACACAGGAATTTCCTTGTGTTATCACTGGTGTCGTTGCGATCTAGCTGATAAAGGCCTTTCACAATGCAATATTAATAATACCAGAGTGTGCTGGATGCTGTGTGGCATCACTGTCCCTCATTGTGTCCTTTTAGCCTCAGTGAGATGATGGAGCAGAATAATACAACCCACCCTCACGACAAATACATTTAGGCCATTATTATTTTTACTTTCTAAAAAAGAAAACTGAAACAACAAAAACACAAGGATTTGGTCCCACATTTCTCAGCTACAAGAGGATCTTTTAATTTTTTTTTTCCAAGAACTCTGAGGGTTTTATATTAACTGAAAGTCAAAGATATGTCTGTTTAGCTGTGAACAAGACCAGGAGCTGGAAGGGCTTCCTCTCTGCTCCACATATGAACCACTCATATTGATTGGAGGAGGAAGAGGAAAGCTGGGTCTTCAAAGTTCCTCTGTTTGTGCTGGTGCCTCTAAAACCAATGATATTCAGATCAGACCCATCTTCCTAAGACGTCTTTCTCCTGACTTCTACTGCCTCAAATCTCAGAATCAAGCAGTTCCTTGCTGTTTTCTCAAAAACTGCTCATCTGAGAGGCTGCAGATGTTTCAGCAGCCACATGCTCCCTTGGAAGAAGGATCACAACAAGGCTGCCCTAGCTGTGGCTGTGCTGCTCACCATGCTGTGCCAAGAGCCTCTCAGCAGCTGTGGATTTTGCCTATTTCCATTCAAATATCCTTTACATGCAGGGGGATGAGCCAGTTTGGGTGGGAAAGACTGGCTGAGCTGCAGAGGTCAGTCTGTTCACCTCTAATAAGCTAATTTTCTTAATGCATGCACCTTCAGAGTCACCTGGGAAGCCACAGAAAGCTTATTCTTCCCATCCTTCTGTGTGCTCACAGTTCTGCCTGTCTCCTTGCCCAGCAGATGGGCCTCAACTGCCTTGCTGCCATTCCCGCAACTAAATTCTATTTCACCTCTCATCAGTTGTGCCCCAAACTGCCTAAAGATCCCTCTCAAGGAGCCTCACATCCCACCTCCCTGGCCTGGGGGACATGCAGAAATTTCATGCCTTTCCACCATCAGCTTCAACCCTTCTCAGTGTTGACTCATTGCTCTGAAGAGAAGGGATGTATTTTACCTTCCTGAGCCATTCTAACTGCTGCATCTGCTTTTTTTCCCCTGACCTAACATAGCTATTACCCTTAGAAAACCCCAGAGGGGCTGAAGGTGGAAGATGACTGCGAGGGAGCTACTCTGGATGCAGAGGAAGAAGGACATCTCCCTGTTCTCACTCACAGTCCTGCTCTGCAAGTGCTCTTTTGTGCATCCACCCCAGGATGGTGGTTGTTTCTGCACACTGTCCCTTTGAGTGTTTGTATGTTGTGCTAAGTAAGCCGTCTTTCCTAAATTAGCCCTGTAGCTTTTCCCCACCCTGTCTCCAGGTACATCTTCTTCCTTCCCATTTCTTTTTCCCACCTACAAGGAGAGAACACTCCTGATTTAGTAGTCTCTGTGCTTCTGCCTGTGGGAGTGTGTGTAGGGCTCACAAATGGAAAGGACACAAGTATTCCACTGTTTTTGGGCCAAGACTGACAAGGGAGAAGGAAGGAGGGCTGCTTTCAGGTTCAGCTGAGGCCAAGCAGATCTCAATTAGTCTCCTGTTCACAACAAGGGCTGCAGCATCTGTTGGATACTCAGAGCTTCCCTTGGCTTTCCAGAAAAACAGACTGTCCTGAGTCCCTTCTGTGCTCTGCCTTGGCTCCAAGCAGCCTTGCTTGCCCTCACCCAGCACAGACCAAGAACCAGTGACCTTATAAATCCCAACCACGCTTGCAGTGGTGGGGTGTTCCAAAAAGACTCTCTTCAGCTGTGCCTGGCAAGTAAAGAAAGAGCTGGGGATGCAGTGGGTGCTGCATGCAGTCATGAGTGGCCCCAGATACACCTGCACAGAACTGTGGAGCTCTGTTCTCCACCCCACCACTCACAAATTAACTCACACATGCAGAGCAGATTCTCACCAGTGTCCATGGCCACACAGTGCACTGAACTGTTACCCAGATCTGCTCAATGTTCTGGCTGCTATTTAACTTCGCTTTTTACAAACTCTACATAAATGTGCCTGAGAAGTCAGGCTGTGCATTGGTTATCGTGTAGAACTTCCCCTGGTAACCCCAGTACCAGGACTTAGCTGATGCTCTAAAGAATCAGTTCCAGGCACCTTAAGGGTAAGACCTGTACCTGCCTTCAGACAGGAATTAGATTCACAGTCTATGAATTTGTACAGGCAATGAAAAAGAAAAACTCTAAAATAACCTTCTCACTGTAAAAAGACTTGAAGAAATTTCCAATGAAAGCATTTCCATGTGGAACATGGCTTGGAATCAGCTTTTATAACAACTAGCACCAGGGTAGTAGACATTTAACACCCACAAGAATTTAAAGGAGTTGTTTTATCTGCTGGAAGAAAACTGTACTATTCCACTAGTGTGATCAAACAGACTGAAATTTGAAGGAAGAAAGCTATTTGAATAGGATCAAAATCACCCAAAAGTTCAAAAGGGCTGTACGTACAAGACATACAGGAACAGGACATGCAAAGATCTAAGTTTTGATGCTTTGAGTCAAGTGATGTGAGATTGGAATCTTGACATACATTCTTTTTTTTCAAATCCAGATTTTTGTTCACAAGTGTATCTGTAGCTGGTGCCTGTAATACAGTAACCATTAAAGTAACATTAGTGTAAGAAGTTTTATAAAAGAACACTCAACCACTAAAGCTCTGTTGTGTCCAGACAAATCTCCAAAATCCTTATCAAATTCAGTGCCTATTATACTGCATATATGCATATATGTAAGAATATTACAGCCTCTTTCACCCTGGCTTCAGGTAACTACCCAGACTTTAAATCTGAGACTCATTTATTTATTACCTCTAGGTAGACATATTAAGCCCATTGCTATTCTCATTAACAAAGAGTGGTTTCCCTGTACATTACTTCAACGGCCAACTATTTTTATAATTAGCTGCAAATTTTAGCTCAAAGTAACACTCTCCTGTCTTAAGCTGTTTTAACAAATTCAGGCCCTTGGTCTTGATCCAAGTGAAAATCCAGTGAAATTGGTAGAAAGGCTTGCATGGACTTCAAGGGGTTTTGGAGCTGCTACTATGTACATGCTATAATTTGTTCTTAGAAATGTGGTTATTTGTAATCTCATCCGTGGATAAGCAATACTGTTTTTACAGAAGCTAATACTGCCTATTACTAATCCAAGCCAATGCTTTTCATTAAAATGCTCTGCTTTCCATTTCCTTTAACTCTGCAAATTTTTGGCCATATGAGAGAAGGTTTTCCACGTTGAGCATTTGCCTCAGGTTGATTCTTTTCAATCTAATCAAAAGCAGTCCAGGGTTTTCTAAGAATTCTCCTGGGGAAAAAGAGTGGGTGAAAGTCCAGCTTACTAATATTGAATATCACTATCCTTTTTTTTTTTTCCCAAACTTCCCATCACTTTTTTCCTGAGAATGAGAGACTTGATATTTGGGAGGAAGGGTGTCATTTTTCTTAGCATCTTTTACACCCCATAAATGGCTGTGATTTTTTGATGTACTATTGTTTCTTGATACAGTGTTCCAATCTCTGTCTATAGGAGTATAGATTTTGGGAGAGAAAGAATATTTTTTCCTTCACACTTTGTTCATTTAACTGCCACTTTGTATTTTGATCCAGGTAGATCACAGAGCTGGCAAACACTGTGATCCTCATGCCCTGGAGGGACAGCAGAGGTAAGAAAAGCCATCTCCCCAAAGAGCCTGTGAGTCCTCTGAATCCCCTTCTCCTCCCAGCATGGACTGTATGTTTTAAGAAGCACTCACTTTCCTACTATTTTGCCAAGTGGTTTTTTTTTTTTCTACCAAAACCTGAGGCTGTCATTCCTCTGACTGCACTCATCTGCCAGAAAGTAAAACCTCTAGAGAGCTGGATTTGTCATCACTTAATAACATCTCTAAAATCATATTTTGATAGCAATTTTTTGTTTTCTGCACCTCAATGGGTTACCTTTTTCCTTATAGTTTCATGGTAAGTTGGCTAGGGCTGCCTTTCCTCTATCAGATTTTCATATCAGTAGGCTTGGCCTTGAATATATACTGTCCTTTGCTATACAGAGGCTGGACAGAGAGAAAATTTTGGAAGCCACATATGCTCAAACAAAAGAACACACCTCCATGTTCACCTGACATAAGCAAGAGGCAAAGAGAAAACAAAAAGTGGCCAAAAGATGACATTTCACCTCATCTCCTGAGTAAGGCAGCAGAAAAACCAGGGCTCTGCACAGACCCTGTGCCACAGGGCTAAGATGGAGATGCTGGTGTTTATGAGTCTATGTGAATCCTGGTGTCATTCTTGCTAAAATGAATGCAGTACCTGAATTTCCTTGTTGGAAATCCAATTGTGTGTTCCTTGCACCCCAGCCGCAGGAACAGTGTTCAAATGCGAAGGATCATGAAGATCCAGTGGGATTTTTGCAATTCATATTTTTATCCTGCTGGCAAATTACCACTGCAAATCTTGGAGGAGGAGGATCTCTCTGATACCCTGACCAGCACTCCACCTCCACAGGCTCCACATCCACCAGTGAGCCCATGCTGAGCTGATAGTCCAAGTGGCACATTGCACTGCTGCTACTACACCAATCCATTGCTTTGCAAAGCACACAGTGAGTGCAGCTCTAAATAAAGCCAAACTACTCCCTGCTGCGTGGTGCTGAATATGTCAAAAGAAGAAAAAGGAAAAAAAAAAAGAAAAAGGAAAAAAAATAAAATAAAGGTAAGAGAATTCCACTACAAGCACAAAAATAGTTACTGTTGTTGCTGTTGCACAGGTCTGCACCCAAGGTGAGACAATTTCTCTCTCATTAAGTCGTGATGAATGATAGATATGGCCAGCGGCTAAGACTGGTTCTTAGATTAAGTGTTGTGAGAAATGCCTCTCTACCACCAGGCAGGTGAGATCATTTCTTTTTCCCATTATACCAGTTTCTTCTCTCTGTTCCTGAGTAACTCAGCATGATTTGATAGTTTCTGCCTCTAAACTATTGACGTATATTTGCTTTGAGAGGGGCCTCCTAAAGCGTGAAGAATGGGCCAGAGAGCTCCTAACTACTCACAAAGAGTGTAGCTGTTAGGCTGGAGCCTTTGTAGTGCTTAACTCTTTGCCAGGTGTTACAGAATTAGGGGACTCCAACTGGTCTTGTAGGGCTTTCTTCAGGAGAAGTGAGAAGGCAGCTTTCCTGCCTTCTCATTCCATCAGCAGCAGCCTCTCTTGAGCTCTGGATGTTCTTTATCTGCCTCTACCTCTTCAGAGCTTGTGCTTGCACTTTCCCAGGTGAAAAACCACCTGCAGCACTATTGCCAAGTGTCCTTCAGAGAGGACAGCATCAGCTTCTTCATTGAAGGAGCCACTCAGGAAGGGTTGGTGGACTGATGCTAAGGAGAGCAGGATTTTGTTTCTGGTGGTGTTTCCAGTTGATTTTGGCCATAGTAATCTGCTCCTTCCCTGCACTTCTCTCGGTCAATGCCTCATTCATTGCAGACCTGACTCTGCAGATTTCCTTACATACCAAGTTTCCATGAGCATTATTAATCAGGGCTATGTATTTTTGGAGCGCTGAGACCTGAAGACTGCAAAGGAATATCTTTACAATTAATCAGGAGGTCTAGGGAGGAAGCCACAGTGCTGATCCCCCAATAACCAGTGCTTGTTCCCTTCCTTGCTGGTGGTGTCCAATCAGACCTTAACAGTTACAAGCACTAAGAATTGTAACTTTTTCATTCTCAGCTGAAAAAAATGGGGCAAATCTCATGTGCACTTTATTATCAAGCAGAACCCTTATTCCTGTTTTAAGTTGAGACAAGGAAAGAGTTATGCAAGTCTGTGTCTGTAAACCTTGGATACTTGACCTGGACATGTTAGTATGAATTGCTCGCTAGTGACAAAATGGAGTCGGAGGTGAAAGGGCAAATTTTAAACTTTACATTATTTGAAGAAAACAACAATTCAATTAAAAAAATACCTTGCAATCCGTTGGAGAGGAATGTGAGCTGCAGAAATCGGGTCTGGATCTCAGACTCTCCAAGAGTTCCAGGATATTTATTCCTGTCAAGAATTTTGGCTTGGATTGTTGGCGAGAAGAGTCAGCCATGAATTCTGGATCTAACTTCAGACTATAGTATCATAAGTTCCAAAGAACTGGATGTTCTCATCTAGGAATTCATTTTTTTTTCTTTAAAAAGTGATTCACTCAGCATGACTAAGGGCATGTCTACATGGATGGACGAACAACTCCTTCCCACTCATCTCACCAGCCAGCTCTTCCCCTGGGGTCATATATGGCCACCTTGGCATGGTGCTGCATGTGGGTTAGTAGAAGTACTATCAAACAGACAGATGCCTCACAGCAAATGCTGTGAAGTGAAGAACAGCATTTGCCTCCTTTTAGATCTGACCTTAATATTCAGAAAATAGAGAATTTTCTTCTAGGTATTTAAGAAGGAAAAAAAAATTATCTGAAATATGTGTGTGTATGCATACATGTTCTCAGATACGTACCAAAAAAAATCCCTTTGATATAGCCTTTGACTCTGTTCCTATAAAATTCCTGTCCTTTGGAATTGAATCCTACATGTAAGTGCTTTGCTGGGTCAGGGCCATTGCCAGGAGAGTAGAAAGTATTTCCTATATTATTCTAATTGCGCAGCAAAAGGGATTGTAATTAATATCTGCATTTCATTCCAGCATATACAACCTGTGGTACAAAAAAAGCTGTAGTGAAAGTGCCTATATACTTTTTTTTCAGAGTGCTTTACCTATTAGAAGTTATATAATAAGTCCCTTGTTAACACCAGAAAGGTCGGATGCATTGATGGAATATATATGCAGAAGACAGATCTGCTCATAATTGAATCTTCACAGTTTCAAATAGAAACTTTTCACTTTAAGGGTAGAGGACCCATCACCTAAGAAAAGAGAGATCCTGGCAAGAAACACATAAAGCTCTTATCTTCATCCCTAATTCCAGTGTGCACAGGGTAGACCAGAAGTGGTGACTGAGTGTCCTAAAATAAACAGCAAAAGTCTCTGTGAATTGAAATAAAGCCACTGCATTCTCCTAGCCAGATATTTCAGAAGAATTTCATTTCCCAAAACAATATTTGTGAATCTCATCAAAAGATCATGTATTAAGGCACAAACATATAAGCAATTTTTAGTTATTTACAAAAGGATCTAGATAGCTCAAATCCTGTTTCAAATGAGACCTATACACTTGAAATTCACCAAAAGTCCCAAAGAGGCTGTGTGTACACCAAGACTGTCTTGCCCTGGAGCTGTCTAAGGGCACTAAGCCTCAAAGCTTGCTGGCTGCACAGGTGTGGTCCCCAACTATCATCAGGCATTCTTGATTTAATACATGATGGCTGTCTCTCCTTTTGCTAAAAGTACAAAGATGTGATCAGGGCTGCAGCAAGGGCAGTGGTATGGGGTGGTGGACTCTCTCTGTCAGTGCTCATGGTGTTAATTTTTCTAGCAATTAAATTCTCATCCTCAGTGGGATGTCTTGGATGTTTTCCAAGGACTAGATGAAGACTGGGGAAAGGAGTGACTGCTGGTCAAGGGAAAAGACCTGGGCTTCTAGTCCCTACTACAGACCTTCCACTGTTCTTCCCTTGATGAGTTAAGGAAAAAGACATGGGATTGCCAGGAAGCCGGGCCAGGAGCCCAGCTCTGATTTCCTCCAGCTCACAGCCCTTACGGTCAGGCTAAAGTTAGATTTTTCCTTCCCCCCTGGCCAGCCCTGTGGATCTGCCAGTCCTGCCTGTTCTGCAGCCCCGCGGGAGCAGTGAGGGCAGAGATTGTCCAAGCATGGTTGAGCACTGATTGAGGTGGACAAAAGGGGTCCACGCCCCTCCTGCTGAGCACAACTCAGAGACCAGGGTGTTCCTCCTGGCTGGGTGTGTTACTGCTGGGTAGTGGCACCCAGGCTTAGGTGTCCTGGGAGAACTGGGCAGTATCACCTCCATTCTTCCCCAGGATGAGGCAATGAAACAGCATAATAAACATCAAGCTTTGCCAGTGGCTTTCCACTCACATATCAATGATCATGGACAGGAGAAGCCCATCTGGTTCCTGTGTGCTCTTCATGCGAGAACAGCACAGGGAATGGACTTGGTATCAGGGAAGAGCTGCACACATCAGGGAAGCTGCCATCCCAGATCAGGCTCACCTCTTCTATCACTCAAAATCAGGGAGAAGAGTCCCTGACTCCCAGCTTCTCAGTGCCCCTGAACACCAGGTGAAATTTGGTTTTCCCCTTTAATTCCCAAACAGGGCAATAGCATCTGCCAGGTTGCGTGAAAGGACCAAAGTTCTCAGAATCCAGCCTAAAACTGGGCAGTCTCGATGGTAATTATGCAATCAAGCATCTTCATGCTTGATGAGAGAACACCAGACCCTAAAGGGTTTTTTAGTAAAGAAATTTCATCTGCTAGATTCACCAAGTGGAGGTTCAATTTATTTTGAACAGAAATATGTCTATGTTCCTTTCTGAAAAGTCAAGTAATTAAAAAAATTAGAAGAATACCAAGAGAAAAGAAAGATTCTTCCTGGTTGGTGTTATCCCAGACAAAATGAGATTTTTTTCTGGAAGAGAATACTTAGCTGGTTGTACCACTGATATAGCAACAATGGGGGATTTTCTGTTTGTTTTCATAAGCTGTTCTAAAGGTTTTCTGGCCATAAAAATGAATAAAATTTGTTCTCAGGTTCTACAGCCATTGGAAGTACAATAGTCTTATAAAAAGCAGGCAGATTTTAGTTGATTATGTTTAGGTTTAGGTGTCTGCCAGTGAAAACAAACATTTGAAAACACTGATCTTGCATAGAAGCAAACCTCAGTGCAATCCTATATTGGATGATCATGATTTGTGCTGGAGGGGCAGGTAATACCTCCTAATATTCATTTCCATTCTAAATTTTAGCATATGCAAATATTTCCACATGTCCCACAGACCAGTATTTGAAAGTTATTTTTGAGTTTTCATTTCATTTAAGAAAATACATTCTGAATTGTTTCAAAATAAAATTGCTATTTATAAATTTATTCGGTTCCTTTCACATTATTTTGTGATACCTCATTAGTTGCCGTGGTTTATACCTGTCATATAATGGGGTCACAGCAGCATTATCAAAGCGTGTATTTTTGTTCTTAGAGCCTGAGAAGCAGTTGTGATTTAATATTGATTGAGGCATCCTATTTAGGAGCCCATCCTCTCAGAGTTGTAATGAAATAGCTTTGTGCTTCGAACAAGGAGAAAAGATGAGATTTCTGTGTACTCTCAGAATACTGACTGTTTTCAGTTTCTTGGAAGAGATATCTGAGTATCACAATAAGTGGTACAAAAAATGCATGTTTTTCTTAACCAATTGAAGTGCATAAATTGTGATTCTCTCTTCTGAGTTTTCTGGTGGAGCCGTTCTGTTTTGCCCATTGAATGTGACCAGGACAGTCTAAGCATGGGAGATGCCTCACCCCAGTGCAAAGAAAGACAAAAAATGCTCAGGAAACACCCCTGAGGGTGCCAGGCTCCATGCTGCAGGCATGGCTGGATTTTGGTGGGGCTCTGCCCAACAATCTCACCATTGCAGCTCAGCCAGCCCCGTTTTGACCACTCTGTAGGGAAATACAGAAAAACACCCATATGGGGAATTTCTGAAAATTTCTGGACATTCAGATCATTTAGCTGATGCCCATCCTTCAATTACCAGGTCAAATGAAATCCTCATCTCCTCAAATTCTTCCTTTAATTCAAGGTTCATTCCTGTTTCATGTGTTAGCTATGACTTTTTCTTTTCGGGAGGGGCAGAATTCCAGCATCGAACAGAAATCCATCAAAGTCACATCTCTGGGGCAATCAATCAGGTTCCTGAAACTGGATCTGGTTTGAAACCTGGACAATCATTTACTTGAGTGGGAGAGATGAGATGCAGAATTTGAGCTTGGCCAGCATCAGGGTGATTCTTTTTGGAGCTGATTAACTCTGTTTAAAGTGAGTCCAGCTCTGATCCTCCCAAAGGCTCAACAACCTGGAGCCCATGACTCTGCTTTGATTCTGCCTTAATTCACATACATCTTTGAGGACCATTAACTCAGTATCATCACAGTTCCCATACTGGCCATGATCAGAAAGATACTGAATTTGTGGACGCTTAACCTTACCCTGTAGGTTTCCATAGTGTGCTGTAAGCTGCATGCATAAGAACATACACAGAGAACTCTAAAAGTAAACTGCTATTGGGAAAATACAGCATTTTTCAGGATTTACAATTCCTCTTTCCCATAAACATTAAAAAAAAAAAAGGAAAAAGAAAGAAAAGGAATTGGCAGCAAAATGAAAATCAAGATTAAGTGTTTATCTTCGGAATGCATATGGTTTAGGTAGCTCCAATGTGACCTTCTGCTCAGGTCTGACCTATGAAGAACACAACTAAATTATGTATAATGGTTTTGTGATGAAATGCAATGCCAATTATAGGAGTGAGATGAGGCCATAAACATACTGCACATAAAAATCAGAGAAAGAACTTAAATCCCAGTCCCAGAACCAAAAGATTAGTGCTCTAACCACTGACTGTAGTCAAAGCTTCCTTCTGGAAATGAAGGTTACATTTCTTCTTGTATTCTTGCTGTGTGGTCAGGAGAGTAATTTAAATGCTTTCAATAATATGGAGGTTAGAGTTTTCATCCTTTTTCTTTAGGAGGTCTTCTACTTTTAGTGCAATATTTTTCAATCAAAATTCAGGCAATTTACTTGTAAGGCTAAAAATGGATAATGACTTTTCGGTCAATTGCTTTTGACTGTCAATATGAAGCCTGCATTACCATTCCACAATATCATTAAACAATCAATAGCAATTAGTGTCTAGTCAAGCCTGGTGTTTTAATCATTTAAATCAAAATGCCCATAATTGTTATTGTATGTAAATATTTGAAGATGCTTATAGTGGAGATGAATTTTACCCATCTTGCCAAGAGAACTAGATTTGTAGAGAGCAAAGGCAGGCTTTAAGCCTCATTTCTCCCCTTGCTGAAACTGGGACAGAAAGGTTTGGGACTTTTCCATATTTTGGGCCTATCAAGGGTCATGTGAGTTTGTTGGTGAGTGACCACTGTGTGCTGGGGCTGCCAAAGCTCTGCTCTGCCTAATTTCACAGAGGCTCAGGAAACCCAGAGACTGCACAGTGCTTTCAAGCCATGGGTTGAAGCTGTACTCCATATTTCAGATTAGCACAGGCTTTTTGTACACAGAAGGGGCCCTGGCTCACAGAAGTCATTCTGGATTATTTTGGGCTAAAATATCTCCAGGCCACCACACAAGGAGCTGGAACTCAGGGCACTGGACCCAGGGTACTTGGTGTCTCAGCTCACACAGGGGTATTTTCAGCAATCATTCTCCAAAACATGTGATAGGATTTCACATTTAGGGACATTTTGCTGATAGTGTTTTGTGCCTGTAGCAGAAATCCTTAAAAAAATGACAGAGCAGCTCTTCCCCACTGCTGGCTTTACCCAGAGTTGTCTCAGCTGAGCACAGGGAGTTACATCCAGGGCTGCTATAAAAACTCACTGAAATCAGGCAGAGAATGAATTTGTCCTATTGAACAGACCAAGAATCTTTCCAAGCAACAGCATGTGAATTGCTTTTTAATGGGGTGGACTAAAGCCTGACAAACCACAGTTGCAGGGGTCAGCTGTGTGTCCCCTAATCTGCCACATCCATGTTTATAAATCCACATTTATTTGAACACTTCCAGGAATGGTGACTCTACCACTTCCCCAAGCAGTCTGCTCTAATGCTTTGCATCCTTGCAGCAAAGAATTTTTTTCTAATATCCAATTTAAACCTCCCGTGCACAGCTTGATGCTGCACTCTCTCATCTTATTTCTTGTTTCTTGGGAAAAGAGACTGATCCTCACCTGGCTACAGCCTCTTTCCAGGTAGTTGTAGAGTGATAAATTCCCTCCTGAGCCTCCTCCAGGATAAACAACTCCAGATCCCTCAGCTGATTCTCATCAGACTTGTGCTCCAGACCCTTTTCCAGCTCCACTGCCTTCTCTGGACTCAGACCAGTGTCTTAATGTCTTTGTTGTCATGAGTGGCACAAAAATACAAGTAACTAGTTAATCCAGCCTGTCCCATCACCCATTCTCCTACACAGAGCAGCTCCCAGTGCCTGTAGGAATGATTTTCCATAGTCAGACACCATTCAAGCACCTGAGTCCCATTTTGGAATCCATACAGGAAACAACAGCAGGAGAAGGTGTCTGGAGTTGCATCATTAATAGTTTCAGATGATTAAAAAGTCATTAAAAGGTTATTAGCTGGATAAAGAGAAGTTTGGAAGAAAGATATAAGAGTCATAATGTTCATTATTTGGATGTAACAGGATACATTAGCAACTGCAGCATTCAATCAACAGGGTGATTTATATTCAAAGGTTTTTAGGAAGAACAGAGCGGTCTTTGAATTCTGCTGCAAACTAAAACGACCACTGCAGTCATTAGATGGCCAAAGAGATACGTAAGAAAACCAGAAAACAACACAGGAAAAGCAGGGATCATCCTAGCCTGATGCTGGATCTGCCATGCAACCAGAGCCATTCCATGAAGGTGAACCATAGGCAGTACATTCATTTTTCAGTTAAAACAAGGAATATATCAACAAAGATCAACAAAGTGCTGCAGGAACATTAAAAACAACCCCATGTCGTGCACATCAGTTCAGAATATGGAAATACAGAATCTGTTTTCATTAGATTAATGTCCCGGAAGCCTAAATATTTTAAACCTGCTTCTTGGCATTCTAAGCCACCACTAGCAGTTTATTGTCCTGGTTACTAATCCAGGCTCCAGCCTGGGAAAGGCTTGTATGTGTGCTTAACAATAGGCTCAGGTAGTCCCAATTAAATCCATGTGTTCAGGGGGCGAAGTCCTTGCAGGTTCAGGGCCTTAGACCTTCTGGACTTTGTGTCAGAGCTCTGCCTCAAACAAAGAACAGGATGTTCTTTGTTCTTACCTGGGTAAATGGGAAGGCAAAGCCCAGAAAACAATTTGCACACATGCCCGAGCAAAGTGTTTAAGTCCACCGCGGAGCAGTGGCAGAAGGGCATTTTGTGTTTGACATTTCAGTTCAGTGAAGTCTCTGTGGTTCAGATGTCCCTAATGTCGCATGGATACAACCTAGGAGGACTCGCTGTTACAATCTGAGTGTCCCACTAGAATTGTTGGGAATAGTTTAGTCCTGGCTACCTGAAAAACCCAGTTTTGTTCTTCTGGGAAGTCTGAAAAAATTCCCTGCATATTATGATTAACCAGTGACTACTTGGAAGCATAAAATTGCTGACCAGAAGGGAATCTCAGCACAACTGGGATTCCCAGTTCTCCCATTACACACAATTTCTCCTGGCTTTGATAGCTCATGAACAATCAGGTTTTAAATGTTACTTTCTTCAGATTATTTTCTTGTGTAAACCATCAAACTGCAGCCTGAAATAGGTTCAGTAGAACT
This sequence comes from Petroica traversi, assembly GCA_025920805.1. NCBI lineage: Eukaryota > Metazoa > Chordata > Aves > Passeriformes > Petroicidae > Petroica > Petroica traversi. The sequence continues at coordinate 4,835,049 of JAHLSL010000022.1, forward strand.
GATGCAAAATATCAAAGCCAGCCTCCTACACCCTCAAAGTGTTAAGAGCAGAGCCTGCCTTTGGAATCTGAGCCCAATTTCCAAAATACCACTCCAAAGGAAGATGCAGCACCAGGATACAGTGTTCCCAAACAGAGATGTTCAGAATAAAAAACAGAAAAAGCCACTTTACATTTCAATAACAACAGGTTTTGTGTTCAAAACACCTCTCAGAAACTTCACATAATTGCAATTAGGAACTTTATTCCTTGAATATCATAATTATATTATGCTTAATGCCTAATCTAACAGTAGCATTCATGAGATTCCTGGAACAAAGAGAAAAGAGGACCTGGTTAAAATGCTCTTACTCCCAGTGTTGCTAACACTTTTGCCGCTTTATTTTTGCTTCCTCCTTCCCCATTCCTCTCCTTCTATTTCTCTGCAGCATGTGCAGTATCTCTTTACCATTTTGGCATCTGGGGGTATCAGAAATGAGCCTGAACATCTGTTGAGTATCTCCCAGAATTAGTTTCCTAATAGACGTTTCAGCTAAAATTTTTCATCTGGTTCCAGTCAGCATCCAGGTATTTTAAAATACAAGCCAGCAGTACTGGACAATCAGTTCTCAAAGTTAAAGGCTCTCCAATAACATATCAACAGAGGAAGAATTTTAACAGAACCCACAGGAATTTAGAGACTACATTTTTTTGCTTATATCTTTTTTTTCCTCTTTTTTTTTTTTTTTTTTTTTTTTTTTTTTTTTTTTTTAGACAGGTTTTCCCTTTTGGTGAACTCAAGCAACAGGCAATTTCCATTCATCTCTTGAGTTCAGCTATTCTGAGTAATGGCCCAGATGCACATACACAGATTTTTTCAGTGAAGTCACCGCCCAGTTTCAAGGCTGTCCATAGGGTTCCAGCAGTGCTATCACATTAAATTTTGGGACACCCTACCTCAAAAAGCAGTAGTGCAGCAGGACTGATGTGTGAAGCCACGACCAATTTTCTGGGTCTCTCCACTGAAGGGCTTCATCATTCCACAAGTAAACTGCTCCCATGCAGGGATGTCAGGACCCCTGCAGGAGCTGCTTCCACAGAAAAACGGGGGGAGGAGGAGACATGAAGATCTCTTAAATCAGAGGGGGAAAAAAGGACGCAGTGAAAGATTTTCGACAATTTTCTAATAAAAACAGCTCTGCAAAATGAGAAAAGTGGCTGTGGGAAGCAGTCAGAAATCTGCTCTTTATCCCATCTCAGCACTGCTAAATGGTGAGAAACTTGGCAGAGGGCCCACACTTTTACTTATCTTCTAAGTCTAAAATCATGCTGCTTTATTCTCCCTTCTTATTTCTGTGCTAGGCGTTGCGCATAGAAGGGAAAACACTGCTTTAGGTCTGAATTCAGCAGCAGAAGACTGTGGCATTTGGGTATTTTGCGCTCTCAAAATGAGCTTTTCTTCCAAGGTGAAGTGTACAATGTAACATTACTTAATTGCCCACACTGCTTGGCGGATGCTGACATGTATTGTAGAAATGTTAACTGTTTTACATTTCAATACGTTGCCTCTCCCAGCCCTGCTACTCCGCTGCTTTGCTGGGATGAATCTGGCCAGCTGCCAGATAGGAAGCTTATTTTTCACTGGTGATCATAACTCTGGCTGGTTGTAGCAAATAACGTAACTGGCGGTGTTAGGAAGTTTATACAGGAAGCCCTGCTGTGCTGCCTTAATTGGGATCACTCTGCTAGCGATGGAGTAAAAAGGCATTAAGTTAAGATAAATGAACTGCTTATTGGAAACTGCGAGCGTCTCTCCGCATCAAGCTCACAGATAGGGAGCCGCTCCTCTCCCCTCTCTGCCCAGCCCCTCCTTCCATTCTCGGCCGCGCATTCCTCTCCTCCAGCCTAGCAATGCTGCTTTACAGCCCCAGCCGAGATTACAGGCATTTGTCTGCCCTAAAGACCGGATGGCATCCTGGGGCTGGCTCGATTTTCCCTTGTTCCCTGTGCCCTGCAGCCCTGACCGAGTCAAACTGCGGGGACTTTTCTCCGGGCTGGAGCCTCGCAAACATCTGGCCCCTGGTTCCTTTATGACCCCGCTCCCCGGAGAGCCTCCCCACGGCATTCATGGGACTCAAAACACAAGCCACAGGCCCACGGGAAGAAGGCAATAAACGTTTACATTGTGTGGCTCTGGGGGGCTGTGAGACACAGTGCCAAGCTCGAGGTTCCTGCAGCCAGGACTGAATCTTGTCCCTCTATTGTGAGGATGCTGACTCCAGAGACATGAAACACACATCCCACAAATCCTTCCTGCTGTCATCCCATTGTCTTCTTAGGTCCAGGCAAATTGAATCCAGCGATCTGTCCAGTTTTCAGGGGAAACTTGGGAAAGACACATTTACACAATCCTACAGAGACCAAAATTTCACATCAATGCATTGGTGCAGCAACCAGGGCTCACAAGAGGTGCTGAGAGCTCTGAGAAGGACCAGCAGAGTTGCACTGTGTAAAGAGACAGGCTCTACCTACAGTCATGCAATGGGCCAATGTTTCCAAATGGTCAGAATTAGGTTAAAAAAAAACCAAAACAAACAAACAAAAAAAAAAACAAAAAAAGAAAGAAAAACAAAAAAAGAAGTGGAGAAGCTTCTGGATGCCGATTTACCTCAGGTTCATTCAATTCTGGTCAAGCAAGGTCCATTAAGCTGATCTAAACCTGCACTTGATAGAATCCACGCCATCACAGGAGGTAGCAAGAGAAGCCTTGACTCATCACCCATGCAGATCATTGTCTCCCCCTGGAGCTTGGAAACAAGGAGATTAAGAAATCCTGCCGACATTATTCTTGCAGCAGCACACTGCTTTGTTCTCAGATATGCACCATTAAGACAATGGGATAGCAGATCCGATTTAGACAATTTGGTCCTGATCACAGATTCCTTAGGCTTCTGTAAATTAAACATTTGGGCCAGAGCTTTACCTTTGTGGTGGTGAAACAAGTTCAAATAATGCAAGGACTCTGTGGGCACCTCTTGGAGGAGCTGAATTCTCTTTCCCTCTTCACTTGGCTAGAAAGGCTGCCTGAGCTGTTTCAAACTCAAACTCTGAACTTGCAACTAAAACTGTCTTTTGGGTGCATAAACTAGGCCAGCGAAATCACACCTGAAGCAGTATGGGTGTAAATCCTCCACCCTGTTTCTCACAGAAATTTGCTCCCCTCTGTAGGAACATCAGCTCCAAAGAGAGGTGCAGCACCAGGAGACTTCACTTCTTTCCCTTCCATGGGACAGTCAAACACCCTTTGCAGAGCTAGACCCAGGCAGAAGAGTTCCTCAGCCTGAATGTTCACCCACTTGAATGCAGGAGGAGAGATCCCAGTGATTTTCCTAAGACCAAGATTTGGGAAGCTGCTAAAGGCTCAGCCAATGTTTTTGGAGGACAAACTGCTTGCAGCAGAGTGTCCAAATTACCCACTGCTGCACCAAAAGCTCAGTGCTTCCCAGGCTGGCTCTGCTAGCCATACTTCAAAAGGAAATGAACTCATTCTTCATGCAAGACAAAGGTCTTACATTATCCTTCAGTTTTAAAAATACTTAGGGGGCAGGCAAGGGAGTGTTTTAAATCATGGTAAGTATTCGCTTTCACCTTTTAAGTGTAATATTTTGATGTGTGCTCTATGTTCAAGGAGCATGACTGAAACCTGGGGGATCCAGCCCCCATCCAGCTTCCTCTGCCTCATTTCCTGGAGGCCAGGGGTAGAGGTCACTCCATTCAAAGCCCCACAACCATAAACTGGTGTTTCACTCACGCTATTGTCCTTTGAGATGGCAATTCAGCAATAGCTTGTTTACAACCAGACCAGCCAGCAATCTGACTGATTTCATCAGTGCTGTTCCTCCTCCTACAAATACCTACAGCTCACTGCTGCTCCCCCTTCCAGAGCTCATCATCAGTGTCCTCATTGCTCACAGGATTTGGATGTAATATCATGTTTTACCCCATTACAGCCAAGTCTGCCAGGATTTGGTCAAGTCATGGTCTATAAACATTGTGTAGAGCTCCCCATGGGCTCACCCTAACTCAGGCTGTGTCTGAAAGCTCTTAAAGGAGGAATTCCCTGGTTCTGGCCATGTTTAGACAAGAATTGATGTTTGTGACATGAAGTCTTGCAAAAACAAGGCCCTAAGAAGAGACAAAAAGACAAGGTGTTTGCACTTTAGAGCTTTCCAAATAGATGGGGATGCCTGTTTATTGCCTACCCTGCATTTAGAGAAACCGGATTTTGGTGACATTCTTTGGTGAATACATGAATTCATATCAGTCTGGTACCTGGCCCACCTTGCTGATTCCTCATCCTAAAAGAAACACTCTTACAAAGCCCAGATACTGACCTGCCATGAGGGCAGCAATTGTATTTTCTTCTTTTAGCTGGTTGTTGCACTTGGACATGACAGCAGAGAATGAGACTGTGAAAGAAGATTTTTTTTCTCCTCTTTTTTCACTGAAGAAATCATTGCCCATATCCACAGTGGGTTTGGGTGGGGTCTCTGCCCTCTAGCACCCACAACAGGGACCAGACACACTCCAGTGCCAGTGCCCTGGGTTGGGAATCACAGTGCCATGGCAGGAAAAAGCTGAACTTCATCCTCCAACCCATGGGAGAGACCTGGGGCACCCAGGCACATCCAGCCCCTGCAAGGGGTGATGAAGAGCTGGAAGGAGCTGTGGAGGTGCTGCCATGAGCAGCAGAGCAGGGAGGAGGCGGGCAGGGAAGGAGACCTGCATGTCACCACCGCCTTCTTCCTTCCACTTGGGTGACACGGTGACAAACTGAGCAGTGACATCCCCGTGCACTGTCTTGACAACCCATCAGCAAGCTGCAAACAGCAAAGTGCTACATGATGAAGGGCCTGGCATAAGGGCTGAGGCAAAAGTGCAGGTAAGCTGGAGGAAAGCCAGCAGTTCACCTGTAAACATGACAAGGGCATTATGTTCACAAGGCTCAGAGATCTCTATTTTGGCCAAATAAGTCATACCGGGTTCTTTTTGCTTTTCAAGGACAGTAATGTCACAGCAATATTTATGCAGGATACATCAGCACCCTCAGTGCAGTGTCTGTGAATGAGATCTGACCCATCCACACAAGCCCTCAGCCCTCCCCTGTTTGCTTCCCACCTCCCTGAGCCCTGTGCATGGCATGGTGTTCTCCTGTGTGTGATCCCATAGATCCCACCAGGGTCTGCATCCCTCACATCCCCCTAAAATCCCACCCACCTATACACCCAACAGCACAACATCACAGCCCTCCTCCTCCCTGAGCTCCATAAACCTCATCCACCAGGCCTGGACTGGGATTCACCAGGAGAGAGGGATTCTCAGCTGCTTCCCATGGGTACCTCCAAGCTGCCTCTGCTTGGTCTCATCCTACTACAGCTTCTAATCCCTGCCACTCAGCTGGGACCAAGTTGACTGGCCCAGTCATCCCACCTATGGGATATCTTGAAGGCATCATATTGTAGATTCATGCCAGGAGTTTAGGAGCCTACTTCCATCAGCAGGGAGAGATAATGGTCCTTCAGAGAGGACATACTTTGTATTTATGGGGATCAGATCTAGAGACACTGAAATTTCCCCAACAGAGAGAAGTGACAGACAGTGAGGAAAGCTTAGGGAAGAGATTTGTTGCACCAAATCCCATGTACTTCAGGCACGGGAATGGAGTTTTTGTGGCCTTTCCACAAGCCACAATTCCATTTCATACAGCTCATGAACACAATGTTTCTTGGCATTATTAGGGACTGACGTTCATTTCTGGTCCATCAAATAAGTCTGAAAGACTGATTCCGCCCTTGGAAAAGTTTTCTAATTTCTGCTTCAAGACGCTGAATAAAAAGCGCCTGCCCTGCCCAAAACACTCACCCCATGTTGCCAGTAAATGCTTCCAGGGCAGGCATCAGCTCCTGCCTGCATCTCTGTGTGATTTTCTCCTCTTTACACAGCACTGCTCCAGAGATGCTTCTGTGGAGCTGCTTTCCTAGTGCCTCTCCATTGAGATTTGATCTGGTTGTTTATTGAGTTTTGTTTGTTATTTCAGGAATTCACAAGATAGAGGTGAACATTTCCAGCCTAGCTGTGCTTTGAGTTACCAGGACAATAATTTAACATGTCCCAGGCTCCACGGGGCTACTCACCAATTTAAAGGGCTCCAGCAGGCTCCTGTTAACCTCCCTGTATATTAAAGTGAAGTAATTTTTATCCTTAGTTCCTAAATTTACACAGAAGATCTTCAGTCATGCCCAGAGCCAGGCAACCTGCTGGCTGTGAGAAGTCTCAGAGAATCAGCTTCTTTTCCTGTTTGTGATTTTGCTACTAATAGATGCTGATCCTTCCCAAATCTCACCTACTCACACTTAATTAGCTCAACTGGTTTATACAAACCTAGGTTGACATCAGGATTGCTCACACACGGATCACCACAGCTATGAATAAAAAGATCCTGGCTTCTCATCTGCTCTTCGCGCTGCTGGGACCATGCACCTCATCCCACCCTTTCACTGCATAAACTGAGAGTCACAGAATTGTAAAATGGTTTAGGTTTGGAGAGACCTCAAGGATCACTCAGTTTCAACCCCCCTTCCATGGTCAGGGACACCTTCCACTAGACCAAGTTGCTCAGAGAAATCCAAATCCAAACCCACTGCTCTCATGTGCTGACAGCAATGGCTCCCAAGCCTTTTATATGGTTGTTTTTTTGTTTTTTTTTTTTTTTGAGAGCACTCCAAATCCCCCCTGAATTTCACCTTAAAATCATATGGTGAAGACATTCCAAGGATTGCCACCCAAACTGCTGTTTCTTTTCCTTTGGAGTCCCCAGAGATGTGGAATTTCACGTGGACCACACACAGATATCCCTCAGTCCCATAAGGGGAATTCCTTGCACGTACCTTTATATGACTGCTATGATCCAGCAAGGATGGGGAGACACCTAAATTTTGCCCGCACACGAGCTCATGTCGCCTGACATGATGGAGGTAACAGAAGACTAGGAAGGGAGCATGGGCACAGCTCAGGTCCATTTGAGGCCAAGCCCAAAATCTGGACTTCAGTGGTCTATTCAGCCTCCTTCTATTTTTTCAAGTGAACCAATTTACCTACATATTTCTATAGCTTCATTTCTCAACCCTTTCTAAACAACATCCATGCCAGCTGTGAAGACAAGCTGGGGAAATATCTAACATAACTGTCACCAAAGTGACATTTTCCTCCACGCAGTGACAGGCAGGTGTCCTGCATGTGATAAGAGGCAGAAGCAGACCTGCTACACAGCTGAACACAGGTACTACATGGTGAGGGTTGGGTGCGTTTTGGTCACCCTTAGGTGGTTCTCCAGCATTTTTTGGGATCTCACATGGTGGACTTCCAGAGTCACCCAGACAGTCCACAGCTTTCCCAAGGTATAAGAACGTATGTGAGGAGGGAAAGGGAAATGAGCTGGCCAAGCTCACCCATGGGCCATGGCCACAAGCACTGCTGAGCTCTGGAAAAAAAACAAGTCCTAGAGCATCAGTGTTTTTGTGTGAGCAGTGGGATGGCAGTCTCATGGATACCTCCAGCTCTGCCTTTTGCATATCCAGCTGCAATCAGTATGTCACAAGAATCCATAGACAGTCAAAAAAATTACAAAAACATGGCGTGGGTTTTTTTTTCCTTTCTATGAGCCACCTGCTCCCAGTCAATGTGGAGCACAACCCTTTGTGTAGAAAATCCAATAAACAAAACTGTAAAGCATCTGTCCTGCAACTGGATCCCAGCCCATGGCAAAGAGTGAATCTGAGCCACGGCAAACAGCTGGGAGTAGCATTTCATTCTTGCACTGTGCCTCACAGCCTGTACACAGCTTCCAATCAAAACCAAAACAGATAGAGGGAAAGAGAAAGGTAAAGGAATTCTGCATCATGAGAGGGTCACGAAGTAAAACGGGGAAACAGAGTTTGCCACAGTTTTATCATGACCACTTACTACAGGTTAGCAGCCCAGCTCTGCTCCTATTAAATTAAAATGCAAAATTTCTGTGGGGTTTTTTGCGATTAGGATTTAAAAAAAACCACAAGTCAACTTCCCCTACATGATAAAGCATCACCCTCAGTGGACAGAAAGCCTTGACTTATCCTTTCAGTCAGAAGAGTTCTGAGTCCTGGTAGGCCAGGAGCTAAGCTTACAGCATTCAGGGCTAGATTTAGGGAGTTGCCATGTCAACACACCTCCAGCGTTAGCAAGAACACCTCAGAGACTGGGATGTGAACTAGAAGCCCTATTTTTAAGTCTCCATATTCAAATTCAGCTCAACACAATCCTCAGACTAAATTTCCCCTGAAACTGGAGAAATGCTCTCCGCTTCACCCAAGGTGAAATTTGTTCCACAGCCCCATGACCACCAAGCACCAATAAATTAAAAAAATGTCCTTTCTGCTGAGCAGTGGCTGGAACATCCTTCTTCCTTAGAAGAATATCAGCCCATGGAAAAGTAAATTCACTCAGATATAACATTTCCAAGGGGGTGATTCTTCTCTCTCACTCTCAAAATGGGGGAAAGCTCTTTGCCAGTATGTAATTTCTTTCCTAATCACATTGCAGTGTCACATACCAGTGAGCTAAGGGCTCCCACAGCAGCGTTATTCTCCAGCATATGTGACTTTGTATAACATGTGCTTCGCTCGGCAGTCATCAGCAACAGAGAGCAGCAGCATACTTCTTCCTCTATGACATTATTAGGCATTAAGAGCACTACATAGCAGTGCATTTCAGCTTCTTTATTTTCTCCCAGTAAAAGCAGCTTGGCCACCTGGTGTGCTGCACACACAGTTAAATTCCAAATGTAATGTATTTCGTAGCGAAAGAGATTAGAAAGCTGCTGTAATGAATCTCATTACCAGTGTCTTTATATCCTCATCTAGTTGGAAGCAGAGATCATCCAGACCTAGGTGCTGTACGTATTTTAAAGAATCTCATCCACCCCTCAATCCTGTCATTACAAGACAAATTGTTTCCTTTGGCCTGATGTTCCAGCCGTGTTTTTCTCAGTCTTAAAATATGTTAGCAGCCAGATTTTCTCGACAACTGAAGGCCATATTTCTAAGTGCTCAGCACCCACAACTGCACTAGATGGTTTTACAAGTGTTTGATTCCCATTTAGACACCTAAAATAAGAGCCAGATTTTTGGATACGCTCAAAAGCCTCCAAGATCTTCCAAAAATCTGGACCTAGAGTTACTCCAGTAACTTGCCAAATTATTAGAAATTAAAGTAGACAGCATCTCATCATGTTACTCTCTGCAATGATAAACAAGTAAATTTACTGCTGTATCCATTTCAAAGCCCCATCCCCCCATTTTAGAGGCATTTGTTTTCTGGTCTATTCAAGCACAGGACAACATTAACAACTGTGATTTCTGTGTTTTAAAAAAATCCAGATTTTCATATCACTCTTCGTATGTTCTCAGAAGAAGAGAAAGATATAATTTAAGCTATATTTGGCCAGCCTTTCCAAGGCAGTTTGTGTACATACAGAAGGATGTGGCCAGGAAAATTTAATCCAAAAAATTAACATTGGGAATATAACTTCAGCTGGTTGATTAGAGAGCAGAGGCCTTTGCATTTTTGAAAGGTGAATGCACACACCCTCCCCTGGACCACACCTGGGTTATGGCAGAAAGGTTTCTCTTCCTGACTTTCAAATATGTTAAAATATGTGTAACTGCATCATTTTTTGATGCTGTAAGGGCTTCATAAGACTGAAACTGAAACACAAAGACCACCCCTCCCTTTCCATCCCATCCCTGTGCTCTTCCCTGACCTTGCACTTCAAGAATAGATGTGGGCCAAAACTGATTTTCCTCTCTCAGAAAGGTTTCCAAAATTCCAAGAATTTTCATATGAGCCTGACAGAAAGCCTCCAGACTGAAAATTATGGAGAGATTCCATCACTAAGGAGTAGTTGTGCGGGAGAATTCTTTAACCAGTTCCAACCAGAGTGGGGATTGCTCTGAGCTAAGCCTCAAATTCTGCCAGAGCTGCTCCTCTTCTGCACAAGTAACTTAATGTTTGTTTAGCAAGCAAATAAGATTTACTAGCTATCATCTGGGTGGTTGTAATAAACAGAGCATTTCAGTTTCAGTGAGACACACTCCCTTCCACTCCTTCCTTGGATGAACCTTCACATTTGCTGATTTATAAGCATTGAGATTCCAGATCAGCCAACTTCTGACTCGTGCTTCTATTGATCTATTTATTTATGTAAACTTGTCTGATATGACTGTTCTTGCATGTGCTGAACCACATCCCAATACAGATTAACTCCTTCATCTATTCTAAACACTTCAGTGCAAATACACAAATTACAGAAGAACATTTGAACTTATCCACAGTGTATCTTCTGACTGGATGAGAAGACATTGCAAAGATTCTCTGTAAGCAAGTTTTGCCTGTTCCAGAGGTAAGTAATGTATTTCAGTGTGAAAATATAGCAGATTGGGATGATAAAACTTGTCCTATAATCAAAACTCTCAAAAAAGACCTGGTTTTAGTTCCCTGATCTGATGATACAGATTTTCTGTATGACCTTGGGCAAATTATTTAATGTTAGTTCCGCTGATGAAGATAAAGTCACCTCTTTCCTCCCACTCTGTCTGATGGTATGGTGTGGTCTCTTCCTATTTGTTACAATGCCAAAAAGTTAAATAGAGGACTTCTGCACCTTAGTATTTAATAACAAAAGTATTTAAGGAGAGCAGAGAAAAGGAGCCAGCCAAATGTGCATGCACTATTAAGAAAATCTCAGTGATTTCAAGCGACAGATTCAGTGCCAAATAGTAACAATACTCACATACATATTCCAAAGAGAGCTTTCAGGTTTCCTCAAGAGCCTGTTCTACCGAGGCTGGCTCTGGAGCACCACCCTGCAAACCCTGAGGGTAAAGATATGCTTTGCAGATCGTTTAAAGACTAGCATACAGGGAGGAGATCTGCTGGAGGATGCAAGGAAGAAGCCAGGCGAGTGAAAATGCCATCATTTACAGATAAACACAGCACACATTTTATTTTTTAATCCATGAGCTTTGGTAAGCACAACAAGTTACCCGTCCCTGCTGCTATCCTTCATCTCCTGCCCCAGTCTATCAGCATTGTAAGTCAGGGTATCTGAATGTGAAGCAGTCCCCATCTGAACGGGCCATTCATCTCCTGACACGGCGCGGGCAGAGCGTGTGAAATGCCGAGAGATTACACACTGCCAGAGTGAGAGATTCCCTGGCGCAATTAAAGCGTGGAGAACACATAAATCCCGGATTTAAATGATTCCGTCCAAAGAGCTGTCACACATAGCCCCCTCCACCAACAGGGTGGGCTCAGCACTCCTGAAACCAGCCCTGATGGAGAAGATGGTGTTTGGACCATGGAGATGGAGGTTTCCAAGGGTGCAGCCTTTCCTAACAGGCTGTGGTTGAGGAGACAGTGATGGGTTGCTCTGACAGGTGAGGCAGACCTGGTGAAATGGCCCAGGGAAGCAGAGTGAGGAGCAGAGGCGAGATGAAACAGCAGTATCTGAATAAAACCCATGTCAGGGAGGCGGTCATGCTGATATAATATCAGCAATGAGAGGGAGAATGTAAGAAAAAGTACATGGTAAATTAAGCACCAAGGCTGTTAAAGGTCCAGTTATTTTCCAGCCAGTTGCCTTCTGATTGTTCGTTAAAGTACAATATCCAGCCCTGAAAAACAGCCAGTGAAAGTTCACTCATTTTTCCTGGTGGCAAGTGGTCACAGGATCTGGAGACAACCTGCCTCCCCGGATCCTGACTCCCTGCAGTGGTGCCTTGGCCATTAATATTCATATAGAAGCTAATGGTGCAGAATTGGGTGTTTGCATTTGTCCTTCCTGGTGTTTCCTGCACTTGAAAGTGGGCAGCACTCCCATTTTTCATGGGACAGGCACATAATTTGGTACTGTGCTCAAGCCCTCCCAGAGACAGGACAGGAACTCCTATTTTGCATTAAAAAACAAACCAAATAAAATCATGTATTCCTCAGAGCTGAGGGCTGAAGCATGACCTCCACATCAAAAACACTGGAGGACAAGGGAGAAGAATTGATTTCTGTTTGGTAGAAATCTTATGATTTTTAAGCCAGGCTCCTGATCATGGCAGTGTTGAGCGTGATGTTTTTAGCAATTTCTGAGTCATCAATCCTGGCTCTCCCAGCAGGAGAGGAAAGGAGATGCACAAGCAGCAGTGTCCTAAAACATCATGTTTTCAGAAAAATGAAAGAAAAAAGAGGGTCTGTGGTGGCTTAGGGGATGGTTATAAAAGCAGCCATCTCTTCCTCAGTCCTTAACTCCCTCGGTGCCCATGGAGCCGTGGCTGCAGCCCCAGAAATAGCAGGGTATTTACTCCCCAGCCTCCCAGGGACCTGCAGGCAGGGCGACGTCCACTACAACAGGCTCAGCAGGACACTGCTGAGTCCCTGGTGCTGCCCACGCCTGGCCCCAGGGATAGCCACTCAAAACCCTGCCAGGCTGAGTGTGACCCGGGGCCTTACAGGGACGGCTGAAATCCCTGACTCCTCTCCCAGACCCACCATCAATAAACTTGTGATTGTGGCAAAGCTGACTTTCCTAAACATACCAAACTCCCGCGGCTCCCGCTTTGGTGTAGGAGCTGTCAGTAGCTACACCCGATGTGCAAAGGGCGCAGAGGCTTCACAGATGCATCCCAGAGGATGCTCCCCATGCAGACGGGATCTCTATCAGCACCCACAGCTGGGCTCCCTCCTGGAAGGAACCTGGGGTGGCTGCAGACATGAGCCAGCCCCTTTCCTAACGGGCTGTGACATCCTCCCACAGCCCTGTTCCCTGCCACGGGAACGAAGCGAAAGAATCGCTAAGCGCTGGCCCCAAATCCTGCATCCCGCCGCGTGGGCACAGCGAGACGGGCTCGCCGCCTCCCAGAACGTCGGCGGGCGGCACTTCCCTCTCCCTCTCCCTGCAGATCTCACTCCATCTCCGAGGACGGTGAGGGGGAGAGACAAACAGCTAGAGATGCCGGCTGGCTGAAGGTGGGCTGCCAGTGCCCCGTGCTAGCCTTGAAATGCGGGGCGCCGCCGTCCTCGTTCGTGCCTGGCAGAGAAATCTCCGCCGCGTTGGCCCCTGCTCGTCGCTGTCGCACGGGGGACTTTTGGGGCAGGGAGCTGCCCCCGGGTTGGCGTTGATTCATCTGCCGAGCAGCGTCGCGGGGCTGCGGTAGCTGGCAGGGAGCTCCCACACTGATTTTGTCAAGAACGCCGGGCAATAATGGAACGACACCTCGCCATGTTTGCAAACAAACACTGCCTCCTTTCCTGTTTAACACCATCTGCCACCCAACCCAATTTCCCTGCCCCCATCCCTTCCCAAAAATGACAGCCAGAGACAACTCCAAAAAGCAGCTGCTAAGCCAAACCGTGCTCTTTTGTGCTCGGTTTTGAGAGGTGCTGGCAAGGAGGCTGCGGTCCCACGCACCTCGCTGAGCAGCCGGCTGCCATGGGGGTTATTTATTTCCTTACTGCAGACACAAAATAGTTCAAAATAGTTCAATGTGGGTTTGCTGTTGGGCTCTTTCACTGTATGGCCTTCCTGACCTCTCTGCTCTGTGATAGGAGCTGGTGTGGACACGGGGATGGAAGGAAGACAAAGACCACACTTTGCTCCCCATCTCCATCAGCAGATCATCTCAGCTTTTCACGGGCCCTTGCACCCTTGCATCCTTCTCTAAGAGCTCTTGTAGGCTCCAAACCTGGGCTGATCGGGTTAAGGCACGTATCTGGCACCCACGCAATTGCAAACACTTCCCCAGGGCTGCTGCATCGACTGATGTGCCTCCAGGGAGCAGATAAAAGTCTTCCAGGCTAGCCCAGCTTTCCTCCTATGCTCTCCTTGAAACAAAGAAAAGGTAATAAAAGGAAATGACTTCATATAGCCGAGGAACAAGTTTACCCAAAAAGGATCAGGCTCCTCAGGGCTTCAGCCAAGGTGGGGGAAAAAAATGATTCCTTGAGCGAAGAGGCTGGTTCGTTGAAGAAAACCAAACTCTGCTCACAGCACTGCAGGTGGGAACCTGCTGCCTTATTTATCACAGAGCTGCAGAAAAGAGACAGTGAGGTTGTTGCATTCCATAATGCCCTGGTTAAGATATTAACACTTCTGTGACATCTATCCCTCTCTTGTATTAACAACCTGGGCAGGGACACCTTCCTCTAGACCAGGTTGCTCCAAGCCCAAACCAACCTGGCCTTGGTCAGAAAGTCTTCAGTATGTTCACAGTCATTACTTTTCAACCTTCACAATCCCTAGAGGTTGTTTCTGTGTAGCTGCAACTGGTTTCCTCTCTCTGAGGTAGCAGTGGAGACCACTGAGGTCACCATGAGCATCCTTGTTCTGTGGGTGTGTATGTCCCACAGTACAAAATTTTAAATCACAAGAGATCAATCCTCCACATTGAGCATCCCAGTGGTGCTGGGGAGGGGCAGGAAGGGAGGGTTTCTTGCAAGAAACCACACAGATGGACTTCTCAGGTCCTCATCATCTTTGAAAATATTTTAGACAAAAAATACCCAATACATTTGACATCATTCTTGGTCTCTGAGTGTAAAGCAGTGTGCACTGTGCACAGAACATGTATGGTGTCCAATCTACCCCTTCCTTGGGCTGGGTGGGAGATGTCCTCTCTTTTTTGAGTGACTCCATCCCTGCAATACCAGTGGTTGGTGGAGGGAGGATGTCTACATTACCCTTCACCTTACAGATTATTTCCTTTTTGAGTGCACTGGCCAGCCTGCCTTTTTTCCATGGAAGAATCCTTTCAGTAGGCTAAGATCTGCCAGAAAAATAAAGTACTTCCCATCTAGACAGTGATGAAGATGTTTTATTCCCAGCACAACAACTTAGCTTTCTTTTATCAGCTAATTTAGTCTTTTCTGCCCTAGTCACTGACCTGAAGATGAAGCCATCTGTCCACCCTCCAGTAGCCTTCACGTTATGTGCCGAAATGTCACAGGATGTGGCACTGATGATCTTTAAGATGGTCCAAATGAAAAGTACTTGCCATGACCTCATGGCTTTTCAGATTTCTCAAGATCCTCTCTGACTTTTTCGCCTGGTGCCAAGTCACCTCAGGTGTTCATGTGATGACTCTAAAGGAATTTAAATATTTGAGAGCAACTATCTTAATCATTTTTTAAACTATGTTTCAGAAGTTAGTGGCCTCTGAAGTGGCTGGCCTATTTAAAGGCCACAAGTGAACAGCCATAAGGTCAATCCTCTCCCTGCCTGCCAGGTACTCCAGGTAGTACACTTTGGATCTTACAATATTTCTGGTTTTACGAGAGAACAGATACTTGGTTCTGAAGCCCTGCTGCCTCCAGTTGCTGAAATAACTTCTCTTGCACTTGAAGCCACCACTACTCTTGCTGTAAAACACAGGCTCCCTTTCAGTGACGTTTCATTTACTCTTTGATACTCTCTGAGGCTTCTCATGGCTCATTTTGTTCTCCTGGTAATCAGATCCTTACTGTGTGTTCATCTACCCCTGTCTGCAGAAATTGTTGCTGTGCACCTACTTTACTAAGTAGAGTAGGTGCACAGCCCCTGGCCCTGCCCTGACAGTCCATGTCCGAGGGGTGGGATCTTCTTTTCCTCCAGAGACTTGATTCCATGTGGCTCGGTTGCTGCAGAGGAAACTTTTTTTTTTCAAGATTCAAATACGGGGACTCAAAGTGCAATCCAGGCAGAGAAGAACAGCTGTGAATTATGCCCTCCCTCACCATCCCTCCTCAATCCTCTCTCCAAGGGCATGGCGAGCTCACCCTACCAGCAGCTATTTCAGGATAAGCCCATCCTCTCCATAAATCCCCATTACTTTCCCTTCTAGATGTCCTAACCCTTTATATGCACCTGCTTGTATTCTCATAGAGAAATAGTACATATGCAGGGTCTTTTTGACATTTCACTTTTAATTCTTGTTAACTGTATCTATTTGACAGGTTTGGGGTTTGGCCTACGTATTTAGGACAAATCCATATTTTATCTCTGCATTTGTGTTTTAGGGAAACAAACCATGAGTCTGTCACCAGAAGGAGTCCTCCAAAGCAAGCCCACATATCAGTGTGGCACTCAGCAGTGGATTCAGTCCTCTTTTGCCCTTAGGGATATAAATTCATTGATGGGTGTTGGATGGGCTTCTGTGTAAACTGACAGGCAGTTCGACTCTACATTTGCACCATAAAGTCCATCACTGCCTTTTAGAAAGCAGATATTTCTTTCATCTTCCTCCTCCTCAAAATAAAACTCTCCCCCTGCTCTCTTCCTTTACCTCTGGATGAAAAAGTGGATTTCAGAGGTTGTTTTTTTAAACCTGCCATAGCTTTTTTTTTTGTCTGTACGTCCCATCTTGAGGCATAAATGACTCTGGGCTAGCTCAAAGAAAATTTTTCTGCAAAGCAAGCAGCTCTTTCTTTGAGTTCTTCCATTTTATAGTTGGTCAGCTCAGTTGATTTGGGTGTCTTTTCAGCTTTCAGTTTGCTCCATTCAGCACTGTTCTGGGCCCTGTGAAGTTCTTCTCCACCAGCAATCAGCCATGGTTTATGGCACTCGTAATGATGAAATTCCATCTGTCTCACAGCAGATCCCTCAGGAGGTTGCTAATCAAACAACATTCAATTAGCCCCTCCAGCTCTGCCACATATTCAGCTACATCATCTCCTCATCCTATGAAACTTGAAGGAGACGACCAAATTGCTTGACTGTGGTGCACAATGCTCTGGTATATCTTCTGCAGCTTTCCCCAGCATTTATCTCCTCTTTTCTGAGCATGTAACAAACTCCTCAAAGGTGAGTAGGTTTAATTGCTACAGAAATCAATTTTGCTTGGTGCCTGTTGGTTCTTATCTATAATCTGTTCTCAAAGAAAATAGCGGCCCTACTACCCACTATATTCCTTGCAGCCCTCATTTTCTTCCTTAAGGACTTCCACTTGTCCAAGAAGTTTTGAGTTCCAGTTTTTGGTTGGTTTTTTTTTTTTTTTTTTTTACAAAGGTCTTCTCAGGCCACAGCAAACTCTTTACTCAAACAGAGAACCCGTTTCTCTGCTTAACCAGTTGCTTTGTTTTGTTTAACTGCCTTATGAACTTCTACTCACAAAACTATGGGAAATAGAGCTGGATACCAAAAGCACCAAGCAGTTCTGCTTAAACCCTTTTATCTTCATTAACATAACCTTCACTGTTGTCTCCAGAGATCTATCACAGTGATTTTAGTAAGGAGTCTCAGAAATGAGTGGAGGTAGAATTGAGTCCTTTCGTAGCACTGGGACAGAGGGACATTGATTTTGGGGAACTACAGCCACACTCTGCCTGAGTAATGGACAGACGACATGTATTATTTAGGATGTCAATTGAATGTCTTCTAGGGTTATTTGGTTTGAATTAGCAAAAAAGACATTAGTCTGAATTGTGGTAATTGATGAGGACTGAAAAGCCATGATAAGATCTGGAACTAGAGGGTATAATCTAGGCTCTTCCACACTGCTGTGCTGGGTTTTAACAGGACTTTTTCAAGCCTGGTAAGTGAACATGATGGAGCTGACACAATGGAGATACATGTCTTTCCCACTCACCCAGAAAAACCCTACAAAAAATTGGCTAACAACTGACTTTGCATTCAAACTTTTGAACAGAGTTTTTCCTATCCTGGAGAAAAATGTCAGAACATCCCCAGACACTTGGGGCTATCTTTTATTTTATGCAAACCTGTTCACCCATCACTGGTCTCAGGGAATGACCTTCCATAACCTGCATGCTGGGTTTGGTTTGGAAGCAATGTCCCTTGAAAGGAGCTTCACAAGCATCTTTCCTGTCTTGCATGAAGTAGCTGCAATGGTGTGGCTCTGGCTGGCAGCAGGGTTGGGCAAATTGGATTGCAAGTCACAAAAAACACTTGATCTTCATCAGAGGCTTATCTTGTGTTGCACATCATTATCAATAAGAGAAAATACCAGGAAATATTCAGGACTGTATGCCTTGTCTAGTCAGCAGGCTGCTCTTAAAGGTTTGGAGGGTAGAGTGTGGTGTTGGAGTTCATTTTTGGTACAGCCTCTGTTTTTAATGGCAGGCAAGGATGGACAGATCTACCCAAGTGTGGAAGTGGGATAAGGCAGAGCAGGGTCCATCCCACTCCCCTGCTGAGGCCTTCTGTGCTCTTGATCAGTGAGATATTTTCTCTGTGGGCCAGGCTGCCATGGAAAACACAGACATGATATTTCCCTCCTCTGATGCCTTCCTTTCATGTTCAGCTTTAAGCACATCAGGCAATGGTCTACTTCTTACCTTATCTTTGCTGTGCTGCCATCATTGCAGAGCCTTGTCTCACTTCAGCTGCCTAGACATGACCATAGTGCAAATATTAGGCAGCACTGAAAGCTGAAACCCTGCTTCCATCTTATTTCCTTAGTTGACAGCAAATAATGTCATGGCATCAAGGATGATACACCATGGCACAACATAACAGAAGTGACACAACATACTGAAACCAAGATAGGGCAAAAATTTCAGGCATGCACATATCCACTCCTGAACCTCTTTGCAGCTGGCAGGGAGAGACAGGAGTAGATCCTGGGAAGCACATCAGACTTTGCAGGAGTTTCACAGCTTCCAACAGATGAACCAGTGGAACCTGCAGCTTGGCCAGGTTTAACCTTCATCATTAAAGTGCTCTGAGGAAGAGAACAGCACCAGACATCAGGTTGTTAGACAGAAGGAGATATGAAGCTTTATTTCTAGGTCATCATTTCCAGCTGAGTCTTTTGTGTAGCTCACTAGTAGGTAAGAGCCATTGTCACTTGACTTCCATTGTGACTTGAACAACAGTAGACTTTGACACCACCAGAGAGGCTTGGTGGCTGAGGCAGAATGGCAGGGCAGGGCTTACAGACCTGCTGCATCCATACTGAGGTGCTGATGGTTAATCTGCTCTCAGTGCTAGCAAGAGATACACAAAAACAGACTCAGAGCTCAGTAATTCCTCTTTCAAATCCATCTTGCCCTTTGTCCAAGTCCTTTCTGATGTGTTTTCACCCACAGGAGTGAGAAGCCAGGTTCTCAGCATCCCCACCTTCTCCCAGGCAGCCTGTGCTGCTGCCAGCAGTGATTCCCCCCTGCTGCTGAGGCTATTTTTCTTCTGCAGATCAATAGAGAACTTCAGCTCTGTCTCATCCCAACTGCACTAAACAAGTGGCACTTCAATACCACAATGACAGCTTCCTAAAATACTCCAAGACAGATAGTCAGTGAAGCCCCATGGGTTAGACTGGAGTGGGGCAAAGGAATTACACTCATTCAAAATACTAAACTTTCCTTGAGGCAGACCTACCCCTGCCCCAGCACCAGAAATGAAGAGTTTTCCTCTGCCAGAGGGTAGTAGCCTTTGCTAAGTGCAAGGTGCAAGCAAGTGGTCAAGGCAGAATTTGGTTTCTTGTCCCCTTAGTCAGCACCTCGAAAGACGAAGGTAAGTCCTTGTGCATGCAGCAGGCAGAAAAGAAGTCTTTCAGACAGCCATGCATCTGGAAATCCTCTGCCAAACACAGACTTTCTGTCACAGAGAGCTCCTCCTTGAAAAGAAATGTGCCCATGACCATTTTGGAGCAATCTGACCTTTTTCATGGAGATATATGCCTCCCTGTCAGTGGCTCATAAATGGATGAACAGCTCAGCTCTTTTTAATAGAGTTAGGCACAGGGTAATAATAGACTTGTGCAGCTCTCTCTCTTTGCTTAATTCATCTTTCTACAAATCATTAACATTGTTGGAATAACTGCTATCATTAGCTTGGATTCCTCCTCGCAGCAGCCGACGGCAGCGTTGCGGTGAGCAGCTCGTGGGAAATGGGGTTTCCCACTCCTGTTTGCACAACAGACACTCAGGGCAGGGCCTTTCATTCTCCTGTCAAAGGAGGAAAGGTGCCGAATAAAGCAGGCTGAACTCCCTTCCTCCTCCACCAAAGAGCAGATCACAGGGATAAGAGGAGACAGAGCGTGGGCTGCAGCTGAGGCTCTCAGCACAGAGGTTGTAGCCCAAATTCAGCCCAGGTAGAAGCCATGCAAGCCTTTCCTACACCTTCTAACCCATGCAAATTATCCTGTGGTCTCTACACACAAGCAAATGATGCCTTTCTGCTGCCACAGTTCCTGTGAGGATGATGCTCAACAACCAATAGAATTTTTTTGCTTGCTCTTCTTTTCAAAATTTCTGAGCCAAGACCCTAGTGCCCACAGGCTTCAGGGTACAGCATGGCCATGACAGTGATGTCCCTGTACAGCATCTAGCAGGTTTAGTGCCAGGTTGATACTCCCTCTGAAGTGTTGGCAGCTGCTGGAAGCTGAACAGAGCCTCGCTGCTGTGTGTCCTGGTGAATCCAGAGATGGTCTGAGCTAAATTCACAGCGGGCATAGCCTGGTTCTGGATCAAAGCAGCCTGTTCCTGGCACTGCTCTGGGCAACCTGCCTGCCTGCATGGTGGAGGAAGCTGTGCTTGTTGCTGCTGCCAGCCATGGGGATATCATGGAGAAGGAAGAAAAACCTCTGGGTACATTTCTTGGCATGTGCTTTGGTTCATCAGCAAAACAACCCAAAGCCCAACCCTGTGGTTCATCAGTCCCCAAATTATTAAACAAGCCCACAGCAGTGGATGGGGCTCAGCCCTCAGGAGCTCTGGGCCTGATCCCGCGGTTGGAATCCGCACATGTGTCTGATTAGCATTGTGGGATCATCCTTTAATTAAATTTACTGTGTTTGGTTTATGAGCACAGCGGTCTGGACTTGATGACAGCAGTACACAGGATGGGGTCCGTGGCTATTTATGTGTGTTGGGGCGTGATGCATGCTCTCTTTTCATGTGCACAGCCCTAAATGATATCCCTGGGATTGCACATGTGCAGCCGAGAACTGCAATTGGCCTGGGCTCGGCAGCATTGTGTGACTCTTCCAGTAATCTGAAATGGTCATTTCCTAGCAGTCTGTTTGTTTCTGTGTCAAGGGAAATAATCTAATTTGAGCGCTGTAAAATTTACAATTATTGTGCAACAATTTTAACGAGGTGGAGTGGAGGGGGGGATATCAGGAGAACGTTGGGATAAATTGATGCGGTGTGAAGGTGAAAGCAAGGCAAAGCTTCTCCCCAGCAACCAAAATCTACCACTCCCTTAACAGTGCTGCCATCTGCAATTAATGAAGGCTCACAAATGAACCCAGTCCTCCCATATACCATGAGCAGGGTTTAGCAGAGATGAGAGACCTGTAAAGCACGTGGTTTAAAGGCATCCACATCCTCACAAAGCAAGCTGAGCTGGAGTGTGCTGCTCTGACACAACTTTTTCCAGTAAAGTGTCTGGGCCAGATTACGTGTGCTATCAAATCTGCTCAGACCACTGGGAGTCAAAGCATCCTGGGCCAGGTTAGTACACACTGTGTTCTCTTATTAAAAGATCTCCATGGTGAGTTCTCTCTCTCCTGCATTCAGCCCATCCCTGTATTATTAAATATTCAGTCCAGTGATTCCAGTTTGGTAATGGTGCAGAATTGAGGCTATGTTCAGGTCTTTACTGGGGTTGACCCAGAGAGCAGAACCCACCCAGCCATTAGCACTGCCTGGTGCAAGGCATAGTTCTTGGACAGGGAATTGTAGGGGCTTCCCTGGTAGCTGTGAAAATGCCCTCCAGATATTGCTCACAGGGAATTATCCAAAGACCTAGAGAAGATTTTAACTCTGTGGACATAAAGTTCTACTCTGCTCATTGCTTCAAGTTCAAAATGCCAGGCAGTCCTGTTGTATTTAGTTGAAGGAGAGAAACTGCTATGAAGGTGGAAGCACAGCCCAAAAGGGCTGCTGGGCTCCTTTGGGGTGGAAAGCCAACTTCCTGATCCCTCTGCTATGGGGTAACACAGCAGACACCTCAATGAATGGTCCTTGTGACAGGCAGCTGGAATGAGAAGAGAATGAATTGCTGTGTCCTTGGCAAGATGGGAAAATCTCAGTGTCAGGTTCTTCTCACTGCTGTTGTGTCCAGTGAAAGCACTGCAGAGGGGGTGCCAGTGACCCCAAATTTTTGAGGGAGCCAATACTGTGGCACTTGGTCCTATTTTCCTCTGAGAAAAAGTTTTGCTGGCTGTGTTTCCAAGAAAAGAGCTCTGCATTCTTTTTCATCATTGAACCACAGTTACACATGTACCACATGGGCAAAGACCATGAGCACAAAGCACAAGAAGCAGGGTAAGTTCTCTGGTTTCATTGCTGTTGGCAGGCTGGTGAAGGAGAGGATGGGGTTGCCTGCACAGGCTTCTGAATGTTTCTGCTCATGTTTCCCCCACATCACTGTGCTCTTAACACTGGGCAGGGTCTTCTCTCTGTTCTGACATGGCCCATATCTTGTAAACAACTTGACCATGTGCATCTTTCTCTAATCACACAAGTCAACCCATCTCCACTGCCTGGGCTGTGTTCATGGTGGCCTTTATCCAGTTCCTCATGTTCCCCTCTGGTGTCAGACAAAAGGGGACCCACATCTCGACCACAACTAGGGTTTGTATCTTGTTTGAAGCATTCCCCAAGAGGACACTTCATGTTTCTACCTCAGCCACTTTATTTCCATCACAAAAGCTGCACTCCAGCTAATGCACAGCGAGCTCTAGAGGGAAGTTCTTCAGGAGGAGGTGAGAGCCAATAAACAAGGTAGGTAATGAGCTTCTCATGGGCTGCAGTACTTTGGGTTACACCTACCAGAAGTGGCTAGAGCCAAGCAAACAGTCCTCTTCCCCAGAGCCTTCAAGCCTCTCTCTTCCCCAGGGCCAGGAGCACTGAGAGCAGGCAGGACCAAAGGAAAAATCACATCTCATAAGCCTGAGGTGGGCTAGATCATTGAAATAAGTGTCCCTAATTCTAGGGGCAGAAATAGGAGAAAAACACCAGGACATGTTACACCTCCCTCTGCAAGGTCAGGCCATTCACCTTGGTGCTCTTGTGGTCTCTTCCAAAGCATCTGGAATGAATAAAACAAGCACCAAAGAAGAGGAGAATGGGGCTGTAAAAGATAAATTCAGCTTTTGGAGTAGGAGGAGGCAGAGGACCAGGAACAGGCTCCATTCCTCTTTTGGGCAGTCTAGGTTAAGGTAACACTACTCCCTTAATAGCAGCAGGTCAGCAAGGACTGTACAGCTTTTAATAGCTATCACACAGCTCACAGGATAAATTCAGAATATTGTAGGAGAATGGTACTTGGTACCATGTGTAATTCAGCAGTGACATGCTGCACCAAGGAAACAATGGCATCTTGACCAAGGCTGAGAGCTTGGAAGGATGCAGAAATGGGAAAAGCCATTTAAACAGACATGAGACTATCCAGATGTGCCATAGACTTAATTAAGGCACAGAATTTGGAATTGAGTGCAGGAGAAGGGAAAGACACAAACCTGTCAGGGCACTTGGCAATGTCTAAACATGGAAACTGAGGTGTGGATATGGTAGGAGAAAAGTCACCTGGCTGGCACAGGGTCTTCAGCTGTCCCCTCCAATGCCACTGGCTGCTGTCCTAGGCTGTCAGAGCCTCTTTTCACCATCATTTCCCCACGGGGGTCAGTGTATGATAAACCCCAGTATTAAGGCAGAAGACAGTGCAATTGGGGGTGGGCACAAGGGGCCCTGAACCAGAAAGCAGATCTGGTCCATGGGTTCATGTTTTCTTAGCACTGCAGTGTTAGAGCACAGAGACAAATCATCTGTCAGCCCAAAGAAGTGCATGATGTTGAGATGAAATAGATACGGGAACAGGAGGCTCTTGACATTTGCAATATGCATTTCCACAAAGAAAACAAACACAAAAAGAAAGGAAAATACAAAATACAAAGCAATCATCTCACCAGCTCCAAGTACTGGGGGAAAATGAAAGGGAAATTTTCCACCCAAGCTACTTAGAGTGTGATGAAAATGCAAAATTCACGCAAGGCTCTTTTTCCTCACTTCAAAACCCACAGGATCTCTTGACCCAGGTCAGCATTCCTCTGCTTTACACACTCAACCTGATCATTCACCTGGTGGTTACAGCACGGGGATGAACTGTGAGAGCTTCTGTTGCAGCTGTATGAGTAGATACATCGTGTGCCTTCATCTTTCCTCATTTGCTTCCCTACATAAATAAACACAGCCCAGGAAATAGTCACTGCTCAAGAGGTGTGAGGGGATGGATCTTAACCTCTTAATATATTAAAGTACAAAAAGACTAAATCAAGGACCCCATCAGCACCACACTAATTTCAACACATTATTCTTTTTAGGCCTTCAATCTCTTTCCCCACAGAAATGATAAGTCATGGAAACATGTAAGAGATAGACTTGAGGCAAGGAACAAGGACAGGACAAATCACGCTAATTTAATTTACTAGCTTAATTACATTTCATATCTCATTTATTTGAGATATACAGATGAGCAAAATTCATATGGACACAGATATTGAAAAGCCAAAAATAAAGCCACGAGCAGTTTCATCTTTGAGTTGTGCAGAAAATGAAAGTGAGAAAAGGAGAGAGAGAATGTGTTAGCTAGCAGATGCTGCAAGGGGACAGGGAAAATACAGTTTGTTCTTCCTGTAGTGTCTCTGACCTCATCTTTCCCTTTTCCACACTCTTACATAATTATTCTTGTCTTCTTGGTTCTATCGCTACATTTTCCCATTCTTGTTTTTGTTTTGCTCCAGAATCCAACCTTCTTTGAGAGGGTGTTCCCTGGGCCACATTCTTCTGGTATTCATTGAAACACTCACAGTGGATGACCAAAGAGGGTTATAAATTACTTTGAATTACTCATTCCACAACTCAAATCCATCAGAAGTAGAGTTTCTCTGACTTATACATGTGATCCTAAGAAACATCGCCAACAAGCAGGATTTCCTAATTTTAATTCCTGAAATGAATGGTATAAAAACCCCCAGGGATCTGCCAGTTCTGTGCCACCCAGAGCTTCAAATCCTAATTTTATTGCTGTGTTGTATTTCGAGAGCAGCTGGGAACAGTTGAGAATCTGGGCCTCTATCTTCACACATCCAAATCTGTCTTTAAATCTCACTTCTTCAAACAATCTCTCCTTGCTTTTTTCAGCACTGACAAGTTACAGGTGCCCCCATACTCTTCTCCAATGTCTGCTTATCATCTTAAGTGTTGCTCTTACTTTGGAAATGGACTAATCCTCATTTAAGCCACACAGAGCAATAAACATGACCATAAAATTATGTTTTTCAAACTATCAGCCAGTGGCCAGATGTGAAGATTCACAGATGCAGATTGGCACATTATTTCAGCTCCATGAATCTGCGCTCTTGCAGAACCACAAAATTGTCACCTGGAGGAGTCTCCAGTGCTCATGACTGTTAAGAAAAGCCTGGATAAAGCAGTGGCAGGTTTAGCCTGTGTCAGAAGCTTGGACAGGCAGATAGCATCAATGCTAATACATCATGAGGCCTTCTGTCCCTCCTCTGCCACCAGAGGTGCAAAGCCTCATGTTTGACAAGAGAGGCACAGCCTTTCTGCCTTCCATTACCTCCTCCTGGCTCTCACAGATCACATCTCCATGTTTTCTCATCCCCACGTATGAATTCTATGATCAGCATCCACATCTGTTCTACCAAAAAAAACAAACCCAAAGACCTTTAGATAATTCAACCTAGTCTGGGGCACTTCTTGGTCTAATCATGAGTGTAAGAGAGTTTGGATGCATGGAATGAGCTGTGAGAGGCCAGTGGCTCTAGAACTAGAGCACAGGCCCTGGCCTGTTTTATTTATAAGCATAGATGTAAGCATTATGTCTTTAGTCACTGTGTTTTTGCTTCTCTGCATCTCAACCAATCCCATCCAAAATTCTTCAACCACTCCATGACCCAGCTCCCAGCAATGCCTTACACTGAGAAAAGTCACACTTAATGCTGCTTCAAAATTCAGGAAGCAAAAGTAGTGCATTATTACCAAGTTACTGAAGACCAGAAGTCCACAAATGAAAGAATTGACTCACAGGAATTGTCTCAGATCAGTATGTGATCACAGTTCTCAAGGAAACGAGCAACAAATTGTAAATCATCATCTTTGGCCTGGGCTAAGGCTGTTTGTTCCAGTCACCACTGGACAGCCATCCCAGAGATCTGTGTCCAAAGCCTGTGGGGAGAGATTCAGCTGGCCCAGAGCTCACACTGAACAACCTGACTCTGTCCATGCAGAGAATTAGGCACTTGTGTTGCGCAGTTCAGCTCATCCTAAACCACAGAGCTTTAGGGTCAGATAATCACACCCATTTTCTCTGCATTGGCTATAAAAGAAGCCATTTGTGGCACCTTCAGTGCCCACCTCTGTCTCTGCTCTGACCATCATGCCAACACTCAGGCCAGACAAATTCCCTGAAATATGGAATTGGTGCCTTCAAGCACACTCTGTAACAAACACCCTAGTATTTATCTTCAGGTAGGGCTGTGTTGGGAAATTATTTGGCATTTCCCCAGCAGGCTCTTGAACACACAGAATTCACAGATGTATCAAATTTACCTTTTTCCTGTCCAGGTCTAGCACCATTAAACACACTGAGAAGACTTTCAGTACCATCCAAAAGGAAACCGTATCCTTAAAAATGGTCCTCACACAGTTTCATCTGAATCAGACACATGCTGGACTGTATAAATATCATCATTATGCCTCATTCCTATAAAAACAATAAGTATTGAGAGCTTTGTTGTTTGCCTAGGAGGCAAAGCTGGTGCCAGGCAGCACCAGGCAGGCTGCCAGGCAGGAGGTGGACATGGTTTCAGAAACAGTCTTTTCTAGATCTGGCCGCTGAAAATGGTGAAAAAGGCTCTGTGAATGAAGGAGGTTTTCACACAGGTTGCACATGAAAGGCAGGCAGATGCAAAGAGAGGCTGAATGCTGCATTAAACTCGCAGTGATCTCGCAGCTTGAATGAGCTACAGGGGCAAACTAAATGACTCTTTGGTTAAAATGAGGGGAATCACATTAATTTTCAATTCTAATTATGCCTCCCTATCCTTACTTAGGGAAGAGTTTTGATGTTTCAACAGAAATTTAGATAATCTATAAATTCTTCAGAAATTTTTCATTTTTCTCTTTGAATGCTGCAGTGTGTCCTGAAGCTGTTGTTTCTTTATTCCATGCTCCTATTGCTGTCATCATTACCTACAAACAATCTGGGTTACATCCTGTGTGAAAAATGTGTGCAAACCCTTGTGTGCAGCCCAAAAGGACAGCACAACAGGCACTTGGGCCTTTAGAGGGCAGTGGATGAAGTAAACTGTAATTTCCTCAGGTCTCTCTGGTTTTTACTCTTCTGCCAGTGTCTTTTTTGTGTTTGGCTATTTGAAAGCAAGGGGTACTTGTTGTCTTAAGTAATAAAAGCTTTTGGAGGCCCCTTAAATGGTCTTTCTTTCCACCTCATCCCTTGGCCCCATCTGGAAACCCTGTCCTGCTGTATCTCGGAAAGGCTGCAACTTTACATGCACCACTTGCTGAAAGGGTGGTTTCTGCTCCCTGTGCAAAGATCATAACCAGGCACAGGAGTCCTCAACTGGATTTTACAGATATTTAGAAACAGGTATTTTATTTTACAGAAATGTAGGCTATGCATGATCAGGTCATACTTGCCAGTAAGTGCTCAGGAACTATAATCTTGTGCTCTGGCAGAATGGTAAAGCCAACCAGACTACATTTACAGTATTTCCTTCCTATCATACATATTTCAGTTCCAGTAAAAAAAAAAAAAAAAAGGTCATCAAAACACAGCCAAGTTGTAAAATCTGAACATCTGCAGGGTGGTTGGTGGAAAACCATTTTTACTTTGCCTTGAGAGGCATTTTTCCAAAGCTTTCTAACAGCTACCACCAAAGACCACTAGATTATTTACTAGTCCAACATCTGTCAAGAAATAATTAGGTTGTTAAAGGGAGATTGTTAGTTACCGGCATTAGGTGTCCATTAACATTAATTGAACTCCTCAGAATTATTTAGGAGCTAAGTCTGGCCCCATTGAAGTTAATGGGAGCCTTTCAATTAACTCTTGACTGACTTGATGGATTTGACTCACAGCAGATAGAAAAAGTGATGGGTTTCTTTTCAAGCCATAGATCCATGAATGACAACATCTGCTACAGGGACATTGTCTCAGAGAGGCTGCACACTGAGGGAGTGTTTGAAACCCATCCACTTTGGGGTACTCAGTAAAATCTCATCCACCCAGAAACAATGCTCACCCATCATATTTCTTTGCTGCTTGAACTGGAAATACACACTGGGGCATGGAGGTGCTTGTTTGTAAGTCAGTCTACACATCCCCCACACCAATATCAGCTCCACACTGTGTTTGAAAGATTTAGGTTTTAAAACCATCAGCCTGAATCCAGGGCAATCCTTGGGGAATGTGTGTCAGAGCATTTGGTGGATGACTCAAGGTGTAAGTCAGAGCAGCCTGCAAGGTGCCTTAGCCCACCCTGGCCCTCATCAGGATGTTCTCCAATTGGAGCTGATGGGGTTTTGGTCTAACAAAATTTTCTGGTCTGCTAACAAAAGTTTCTGTGGTGATTTTGGAATACCAGAGATCGTCTCCTGTGCAACAGTGGGCAGATGGAAAGGTGGCTCTCACACAGCTGAATTTCAGCCCAACACCCACAGTCCTGAAGCTTAGAACAAGCACACCTGAAGCTTAGAACAGTCACATGTGAAAGAGAGCAGGGAAATCATTGGGGGTAATTAGTATTGCTGGTATTTATACCATTAAGGATCCAGGGAGAAGTAAAACAAGGGTGTGACATATATTTTCTGATTGGAGATGATTATGTTTCTGCTGGTGCTGATATTTCAGTGCAATAATTTGCCCTCACCAGATAGTCCTCAGGGACAGCTTTGATTGGATCTTCTGGTTGAGAAGTGAGGGTCTAACCTCCATGTCACCTGCAGCATGGAACAATTGACTTTCCAAATGGAAAACATTCGTTTTGCACTAATACATGAATACAGATTTCTGGACTTCACTGTTAGGTTAGGAGTTAAACTTTTAGTTATCAGATCCCTTGTGTGATATAAACTATCATTATGAGATACATTTTCTTTCCATTATGCTGTAATAAAACCCTCCTGCTTATAATATAAATATATACATTTCCTCCGAGGCATCCTATTTGCTAAAGAACATCATGGAAATCTAATCTCCTTTTAATCAATAAAACACCAAATGATGTTTCTATTTAATGCAAACTTTGCTTCTTACCATGTAATGAACCTGTTTCTATTAAGAACACAGCCATTAATGGAATAAGTAATGCATTACTACTATTCCACTGCTACAGTCAGGTTTCTCTTAGTATTCCCATTATAAACTCAACTATTTAAGAGTCTGCAATTTTCTGAGCTGGTTTGCCTGTAAAATCCTTTTATACTGCTTGAGAGCTTGGGGCTTGAGGGCTTGGCTGGTTATTGTCATGTGCAGGGTCTCTCTCTCTTGCCTAGCCACAGACTCACTGTATGACCCTGGCCAAGTCATTTAACCTTTTAGAACTTTAGTCACTCCGAATGGAAAAGGGTCTAAAAAAGAGAGATGCCTCAGAGGCACGAGAGATCCAAGTTTAACTACATTTGAAAGAATGACCCTAGGGAATGATAATGGACTGGAGAGACTTTAGCTTTTGGGACATGAGTGCAATTTATTGTAAGCCAGTAATGAAAAGAAAATGGAAGCATGGCATTTTGCCAAGAGTAAAAACTATGGGTGACTGCTCAAACCATTTCTGATGGATGCCTATAAGAAGAGATAAACAGCTGCAATTTGGGCCAGAAATACTTATGACCCAATCTTTTGCAAAGGTACTCTTTACTCCTGCTTTTGTCAAGCTGTTGCTGAAGGAAGTTCAAGACCTTTTTCTTCATAAGATGCTCACCCAGAATATTTTATATCCTTATTGGGTTGTGCTAGATCTCAGTCATACTGTTTCTATTATCTGATAAATGACAGGGCTTTCAAGAAAAAAGACAAGAAACATGTATCAGGAAACTCTGAAACATGTATTCACTGGAGCAGAAGTTGAAGGGAATCTGAAGATTAACAAGCACTTTGATAGGCAGACAGCAAAATAAAACGAGGGGACAGACATTTCACAGCTGAATTTCGTGCTCACACCCTCATGAATTCTGTTTCCTCCCATGCAAGCAGATCAGACTGCGAGACTGGATCCTCCATGAGGGCAGGGAGAAGGTGCCTCCAGTGTAAAAGCTCTGTCCCTTGCATGGACTGCTGACCTGACATTGCAGTTCAAGGCAGCAGTAGGACATTTTGAATTTTAAGTTGGTTCAGCAGCTCCAGCGCAAAACAAAAGGAAAGATGAAGCTCTACATGCTAGCTAGAACTAATGTCCAAATTACCTTCCCTTTGCTCTTATTCCAGCCTGTGTGAAGGGGAAGGACTTCTTCACTGTGCAGGTGACTGCACTGGAGCCGATTGTGGAATCTCCCTGATTTCAGAACCATCTGGATGCAATCCTGTGCAGGCTCTGGGAAGAGCCTGGCTGAGCAGGGATACTGGACCCCCTGAGGTCCCCTCCAACCTCACCCATTTTGTGGGTCTGTGATTCTGTGAAAGACTTGTAGGGCAGATTTGGCAGGCTGTGAAACAGCCTTAATGAGAGAGGAATTCTGGCTGCAGGAGAGCTGGAAAGGCCATCCTTGACTCCTCTCTTTCTCCCTTGTCTCTGAACACGGAGACTGAATAAAGGTAAATACTGGCTTGGGAATATCACAAAAGGGACACCACAGCTTTAATCCTCCTAGACAGCTTGGACACTGGCCTGGAGAACCCTTGTCCAGCAGTGCTGGACAAGGCAAGGCCCTGAGGGTCAATAAAAAGCCCTCTCTTATTAATCCAGTACCCAGAGTATATTTGCTGGCACTTACTGCCATCTTCAGTTTCCAGCCAAAGGTAAGGCATGGATGGCCTGGCACTGTGGCCTGGGAGTCTGGTAGTGGGACAATGATTCCCTTTTCATGTTCTTCCAAACTATTGTGTCAGTTGCCTATACACGTGTATAGATATTATTTTCTCCATTATACTCAGTTCACATTTCTGAGTTTTACTTCACAACTGTGAGTTTAAGAAGTGGGGAGTTAATCCCTGCTCTGCTTGCATGACTCAGGAACCCCAGACAAGACCTGTCCCTAAATATGCAGGAGAAAAAGCAATGGTCACTGTCTCCCTTGACAACTGAGGGAACACAAAGCATGAAAAATATTTAAGATCGTTGGCAGTCCCCATAGCAGAGTCAGAAACCAATGTTGGCTCTCCAAATCCCAAAGGAGAGCCTTAATCATGAGATGGGTCAGGTATGATACATGGTGTACAATAGGTTTTGATCAAAAGAGATGTCTGAGATGTTTCCTTCCCCTGAAGCTCCAGGAGGATGATCTGAGAGAAGGACCAGTCTATCCACAATGTCCAGTTACCAGCCATGACTGCACTGCTGGAGGGGGCAGGGAGGAAAGAGCAAAGGAAGAAATTGGCAGAGAGAGCCATCACATCCAGAGGCTTTATCCTAGCACAGGTAACACTTCCTTTATTTCACATTTATTTTCTTGCTGTGTTAAGGAAGGGGGAAAATAGACACGCTTATTTCTCCTGCTCATTTTCCTGGACCATCTGGTGCTGAAGCAGAGATGACATATCACTGCAAAGAAGGGGAAGATGTCACAGCTTTCACTAATAGCTGTGGGAGGAAAATAATTATTTTAAAAGTATGTGGGCTGTACGAACCGTACTTGTTAAGTCAAACTACCAGGAAACTTATTTCAGACACAAAACATTTGATATTAAGTAATCAGGGATGTGAGAGATCAGCAACCCCAGCCATAAATGTCAGGCTCAGTTCTGTTGTAAGCACAGCCCTGACTCAGGCATCACTTCACCAAAGCCAGGGCACAATCATTTGGGTTTTCTGTTTTGAGTAAGAATGAGAAATTACAGCCAAGTCTATGCCACAGATTACCCCAGTATGTACATCAGGAATTGCAGTGAGGTCAGGAGAAGAGGTGAGGCCAATAATGTGACATATCACCTTCTAAGCAATGACAAGAACATATTGGTTTAGTCCCCCCTAGCTCTGGTTCCTTCTGTATTGTTTCGCTAAAGCCCCTGAGGGGCTAGACTTTGCAGTTCTATATCATTTCATAATATAAAATAATTAAACCTTGAAGCTTCCAGTGACTTGAAGAGAAATTATCTACATAGAGATACTCAGAAACATCAGTCTCACTGGACAGAATTAAGGGGAATTTGCAATTGTCATTCAGCAGCTTTTTTAGGGGTCTTTTGGAAATATCGTGAAAACTTAAATTTAGATGAGAAACTTGCAAGGTGTGTGGAAGGATAATTCAAAATAGGGCTTTTTAAAAATCAAATTGAACAATTTGACTCATGAGTAGTCTTCTTTTTTTGGAATCAAGTGAACATTTCCTCTTCCTCCTCCCAAACAAATCTGTTCCACTGAAATGTTGGCGTTTGAAAAATGTTGATAAACTCTAGCTACAATGAGAGCTAGTCAGAGAATAGAAACAGATTTTGTAAATGAGTGTAAACAAAACAGCTTGAATTTGATTCCTGGTATTTTGTGGAATTGCTTCGCTTGTTCTTTGTAAACAAGTAGAGCTAGGACTTTGGGCATTAAAAAAAAAACAAACACAATGCCCAGAATATTTCCAATTTTGTGCCAGGCTGAACTAATAATGTTCAGCATTCAATAAAGCACAATGCAGTATCCTATTATTTTCCTGTTTGGAGTATTCTTTTAATCAGATAGGAGCCAGTCACCCAGTGGAAATAGTGGATGTGCAGAATGAACGGTTTAAAACGAAACACCTGACCATTGCTGTCTGAAAAAATTATTGAGTGCTGAGTATCAAATACTCATGAAGACATTTGGTTCATGCCTAGAAAAAAGCAAGATGGTGTTCAAAACTTCCCTCTTTTGCATAGATATTTATGGAAATAGAGAAATATGTCCCATTCTACAGTTCATCATCTCCTTACTCTACAAAAAATGATCATGTTCTAGTGTTATGGACAGTCCTATAAGTCTAGCTCTACCTTGCAAATGTAGGTTTTCAAGTGCTGTCAAGCCAGAATTATTTGTCAATATTAGTTCAAAGGTATATTTTCTAACAAAGTAAGGACCTAAACCAACAGGACTTTGCTAAAAGTTCTGGAGAGAAGGTCACAGATAAGACCTCCAGAGGTTTTTGTTGGAAACACTGCACTTGGTTCTTTTTCAAAGGGAGATGCCATATCCAATTGGAAATAAAAGATATCTATTGGGAACTTAATGCAATCTTATTTGAGCTAAATTCAATCTCTCCCTTTTTTGATGCAGTAATGGGTCAGCAAACAGAACTCAAGAGCTCAGCCTCAGACAAGTAATGCTGCTGTGGTCAGAGGTGCCACTGGCAGAAGTGCACTTCATAAACAAGAAACCCCTGGAAAATTGTTTAGAATATTTAAAAGAATGGTGCTCTTCTCAGGCACTACAGATCTGCAAACACTCACCACCAACAAGGCTTTACCCAGACATCACCACAAGCCAAAGCTGCAAACAGAAAATCCATGCCCTAGATAAAGAAGATCACTTCTCTAATGTTTTGTTTTTTTTCTCCTTCCTCAAATAGGTTATACTGCAAGATCTCTGCTTCAGCTGATTAAAACACACCATGCGTGAGGGAGTGGGAGACACACACAGAGTCAGACCCTCAATTTATATAATCTCCATTGACTTCAGTGGGGTGCCACCAATTTATAGCATGGAAGGGTCTGCCTACAGACTCCTGGGGGATTGGTTGGTAACCTACAACAAGTCATTTCCAGGGAGTAAAGTATTTCTGTGAGAATGATTCTTCCTATGCCTTCACTCTGAAACAGAAACTAACAGGGCCAGGGGTTACACTGTGATTTTTATGACACCCAAAAGGCAACTCAGTGTATTTGAAATGCTTGATAACCCAATTTACATGTTTACTGCTCAAAAGAGCCATTTATTTACAGGCAAAAAAACCCCACCTATACATTTAAAAGCAGGTTTTTTAAAGGGAATTATTTTGAAAATGCAAAGTGAGAAGACATTTTTCAACAGTTTTTCTCTCTTCTTTCTCTTGTCTTGGCCTCTGGGAAGAAATACAGTAAGGTAACACTTCAAATGGTAGAGATCACTCATAGCATCTCCATCCACTTTCCACGCCTGCTTTGGCAGCCTGACTTGTGTCATAACTATCACAAGTTTATTTATAGTCCAGGGGCATTGTGAGAGGTCAAGCAAGGAGGAAGAAATTCTCATTAAACCACTAGGGAGTCCAGAGAGGAATTTTGTTGTACTGGGGGTGTTCTTGGAGGTTTTTTTGTTTTGTGTTTTTGGGCTACTTTTATTTTAATGTTCATTTACAAAATAACACACCTTGGAAGTTATTCCTTCCTTTGATTTTTCTGTGTTCCTCCTCTGTGGCTGTTTTGGCAGTGATGGTCTAGAAAAGAGTGAGTGCTGAAGGCTCTTCTCAGAGATGGCACAACAGGTCATGGGAGGTTTCTGTGTCGGTGGCTCTTGGTGAGTTGACAGGGATGCTCCTCTGTGGACTCAGCCTCAAGAGGAGCTGGTACCCTGCTGTCAAGAGTGGCCTGTGCTGTCTAAAAGCTGGT
Organism: Petroica traversi; assembly: GCA_025920805.1. NCBI lineage: Eukaryota > Metazoa > Chordata > Aves > Passeriformes > Petroicidae > Petroica > Petroica traversi. The sequence goes on from JAHLSL010000022.1 coordinate 4,869,858, forward strand.
CTGAAAAATTGCAATTGCACAAGCAATGAGCTGCCCTGAGCTGGGTGAATTTATTGTCAGGCTTTTCCTCACTTCTGTCCTCACGGATGAAAGAAGCAGTGGTTACCAGCCAAAAATTCCAACTCCCTGCGCTCTTTCCTGCTGTTCTCCCTACACCAGCACCAAGGAAGGAGCCAGGTCCAAATTCTCTGCAGGACTGAACTGTTTGCTTCTTCTCTTTCTTCTTCAGGGCATTTCCTTTCCTCCAGAGGGTGTTTGAGTGCTCCGTAGAGGGTTGGAGAAAGCAGAGATCATCACATGGTATAGAAGAAAATTGATGGTAGAGGGTTGCACCTCAAAGGACTCTTGGGGTAAAAGTCGGCACATCCTGGGAAAGCCAGGCCCTCCTGCCATCTGTTGTGCAGCAGAGCTCTCTCTGCAAGCTGGAATGGGGCATATCAAGAACTCTTTTGAGCAAACACAGATAGCAATTTCGAAAGCTTTGCATGAAAGGTATACTCAAGGTGCTGCTTCTTCAGCAAGGCAGTAAGATGGTGGTGGCAAGTCAGACACAGTAAATACAGCAGCTTTTAACTGGGATTCACTTGGTATATGCAGATACAGATGAGGCTCAATTTTCAATCTCTTGCTGCCTTAACACATGACAGGGTCAACAGGCTGCTGCAGAGATCAAGAGAACAGATCAGCCTTCCGAAAATTCAATATTAATTATTGAATATTTATGTTTACCAGGGAGAATGAGTGATCAGAGTTTCTCTCTAAGGCTGTGTATGAATCTTTGTATTTCAAGAACAATATAAATCAGGCCTTTTTATTTGTCATTTGTGTGAGATGAAAATTAACATCACAAGCATTATTAATAAGGCATGAATGACAGAAAGGAGAGGAAACAGAGCAGCTCGCTCCCTATAAGTTTCTCTTTCTGTATATTAAGTAGATTTATCATGTGCTAATTCCCTGCTCTACTCACTTCTTCTCCTTTCTTTCTGGCAAATTAGGGTTTCAATAGCATTCACATGCCCCTGATTAATATACCTGCCCCCTCAGCTATCAAATTATAGCCTTTAACAAATATTAACTAATTCATCCTTGCAGCAGCCCTTCTCTCAAAGGCACCAGGTACCAGATCTGTTCTCTGGGGTGGCAGTGGGGAGGCAGATGGAGGTCTCAGGGGTGGGTTAGGGCACAGAATAACAACACTCCAGCAGTAAAACAGAGGCTGAAGGACTGGTACAAAGAATGTGCAGAGGAAGGTTATGTGGACAGGATCGATCACAGGGCTCCTTCTGGCCTTCAGAATCCACTTAATAAAAGTTAACTCTCCTTGTCTTCAGGCCCTTTGGCCATACATCTCCACCTGTTTCATAAAGGGAATTATTGTCCGCAGTCTTACAGGTGAGGAAAGTGAGAATCTGAGAAATTAGGGCCTGAGGCTCAGGGATACTCAGGTGTTTGACTTTAACAGAATTTCACTTAAAACTGCAAGTCTGTCAGGTGTGCTGGCTCATGAACTTAACCCCCAGATTTACAGCCCATTTGCTCCGTCTGAGCACAGAGGCAATGTGGAGGGCAGATTTTGTCCACCTTGGTCCCTCTGGGTGACCAGAAAGTGGACAGATGCTGATGCTCACAGAAAAGTCCACAGAGCTGAGGGCAGACATTATCAGACAGAAACCTGAACATTTGGCACAACAAGGGGTGCAGATGAAACTCCTCCAGCAACCAAGAAAGCTCCTGCAACATGGAAGGAAAAGTTCTAAGTGCTGTTTAGGTCACCCTGGGGACAGCCCCTGCACTGCACCTCTCAGTGCTCAGCAGCAAAAAACTGCCTTTGGACAAAACACATCTTGGCAAAAACATCGCTGCTGATGAGGTTTTAGTTTCCTTAAAATGGACTGAAGAAATTATGTTTATTCAATAGTCAGATTTTCCAATAATTTGTTTTAAAATGTTACTTGGTTCTGTCTTCTCCCGCACCCTACAAAAAGTCCACACAGTCAGTCTACCACCAAAATAGCTTTTTGACTCTTCTCCTCCCACTGCTTGCACCCTTCAAATTCCCAGACCAGGTTTGTGTCCAATGGGTGGATGTGTCTCTAGCTCTAAAGACAAAATATCCATGACTGCTGAGAAATCCTCTCTCATGCTCTTCACACTATTTACTGTGCAATATTTATATATTACAATATTACACCTAATCATAATTAACAATGATACTTAGCAGCATCTATATGGCTCTTCACACCTTTAAAGTGCTGTGCAAACACTCATTAATTAATCTTTGCTTCAGGGATCCTGTGCAGCAGTCTCTTCCACAGGGCACCACGAGCCATTCCCCAGGATTGAGGGAGCATTCCTGGTGCTGGGGGATGGAAATTTCTCCTGCAGGGAAGGATCAGCTCTCCAGTTCTGGGAGACAAGGAGGGTTGCCTTGCTGTCCCCAGGGAAGATGTGAAATGGCATGAACCTGAAGGAACGGGCAAGATAGACAAGAGAGGGACCAATGGTGATGATTAACTGTTCTTACTCTCCAGTGCTGGTGCTGATCTGGCATGGGGACCTGGAGGCCATCACTAGATGTGAAAAGTCAATGCCTTTTATTGGAGCAGCCCCAATCCTGGGTGCTGCTGAGGTCAAGATCCCCACAGCTAGCCCAGAGTGGAGGGTGAGGAGAAAAAGGGAGGTTATTGTTGGACAGGCAGGGCAAGGGAGTGGTGAAGGCCACCAGAGCAGGACCTGGTGCAGGAGCACACGGCAGCATCTGCCCCTTCCAGGTCTGCTCCAGTCCCCACTCCCCTGGCTGGGCCCTTGGAAGGGAATTCTCTCCAGTTTGCATGAACAGCAGGTACTTTTTTTGTGCATCTTGTGCAGTCCATTGAATGCTGGTATCTCTGCCGGGATGAAATGCGTCTTTTCTCAGCTTTTCACTGTCTTGCTCTGAAATCTCTGCTCCCATCCCTCCGCAGAGCTCAGTAACAGCTTGCTTCGTCTTCCTACTGTCAGCACTCTGCTTTGACCCTTTAATCAGGGGACTTGGCTTTTATCTGGAAGACATATGCCTTAGGTGTCTTGTATAAGGTGCCACACAAAGCAAATTCAGCCAGGCCTGCCAATAACACATCATCTAACCAGATGGGGATAAACAGACTTGAATTCATTTGCTCCTTTTTCTGTACTCAGTAGCACCAGAGAAAAGGCTGTTACTAGCTTTATGTAATGTCTCTGGGTACAGGGTTTTGAGCTTTGCATTTGAGGAGAGCTTAGGTCAGCCTCACAGCTTCTTTCCATTAGAGATGGTTTGCATTAATAAAACCGAAACCCTTTTGCCACTTGTCCCTATGACATTGGAGGTACCAAATGTGAATGATGTCATGGAAGGCTTTTTTTTTTTTAAGCTCAGTGAAATCTCAGTTGCGCTTTTTGTGCAATTTGGATAAAATAAGGAGGAAGTCTGAGGTGCCCTAGGCAGAGATATATGGTTTGTGTTGAATTGTCAATGGAAAAGTGACCAAGCTCATTTTTTTTTCCTTTGGTGACCTCAGCAAGATTGATATCTAGATCTCATCAGCTGAAGTGAAAGAGTTATTATTACAGAGCCTGGAGCAGAGCTGACATACTTGCAATGAATGAAGCTGTTTCCATCTTAGGGAATTCAAGTGGCCAGGCCAGGGACACGATCTATACAGTAAGAGCAGAGGCACCAGCATTCAAACCGACAAAATTGGCCTCAGCCAGTCAAAAGAACAAAGAAACACTTCTGAAAACAATTTTCTTCTGAACCTACTAATTGGAATATGCAAAAGCAGCATCATTATCTGGTTCCCCCTCCCACCCCCAAATACTTTTTAAAGAAATTATCTTTCCTTGGGGCCTCTTCATTAAAATCATCCATTTTTCTCCTTGGGAAATTTCAAAAATGTCAGAACATCCTCAAAACACCTTTTCAAAGCAACCAGATTTTAACCAGTTAAGAGCAAACAGACATGGAGGCATTTGCTTTTCTATGAGGGGACAAATTCCTCCTGTATCAAGGCCAAGCCATTCCCTGGGTTACAATCCTTGCCGCTGTCACAGTTGAATTACAGCTGTGAGTCAGAGACAGTGGCACGCTATGAAAGTCCTTGGCCATGGGACAGCACCCTTCTGGGAGGGTGGCAAAGCTGGGTATTTATTATTGGAAGTAGCTGATCCAGAAGGAGACAGCAGCCCCCACATCGCCCTCCTGGAATCCGTACAAACGGTGTTCGTGAGGAGCTCGCGTTTTAAATAAAGCAAAGTGCGTGCTCATTTACTGATTGGGATTACAGACACATGGAGATTAGGGCCCTGAGCAGACACCCTCTGAAGTCAACAAGAGGGGGGAAAAAAACATTGCGATCAGCTTAAGTGAGCATATGGCCAGTCACTCTCAGAGTCAAGGTCATCTGAGAAACACGCAGCATCGCTGATATTTCACACCCCAGGTGAATGCATTAACCCTGCTTGGAAACACTCATCTCTGTGCATAAACCTCAGCCTGTATTTAAGCAGAAGCAAGGCTGTGATCACACTGCCTGCCAGCTCCTACGAAAATTGACAGAGTGGAAGAGGTCTCAAAGACCATGAAACTTTCAGAGCTTAATTAAAAGCAGCACCTGGGCAAATTAAGGCAGAGAGACTGAAATCAGCAGCACCTTGCTGCTGCACATCTGCCTCTGCCCAGCTGGGGCTCTGCAAGGTCCTGGAGACTCGACAGGGACAGCTCCATCCACCTCCTCTGTCACCTCTCAGGAAATCACTTGGTTTTAGTTGAGACTGTGCAACTGCACATGTATCTGAAGGTATGGAATCCTGTTTAATGGATGTTTTAGTATGTATTTGTTGGGGGAAAACTGTGCATAAATTTAAAAATGGAGGAAAGTATGTGTAAGTAGCACTTTCTACCTATTTCAAATATCCTGGGCACTCTGAAGCCAAAATAAAATAAAAAAACCTACTCTTCTGCTTTACAGATATTTTTGGTTCTGTCCACTCAGGTCTCAGTTCCGTCAGTCTGTCCACAAAAGTCTTTTGAGATGTGTCACAGCACAGCTCAACCTTGGGCCTCCTTAATCTGATACAGCAGAGTGGTGAAAATAGGCAAGGCCAGATGTTCAAATACCTCACTTTGGCAGCAAGAGAAGCAAATGGAGTTAAGAGGTCAAGGGCCAAGAGAAGAGAAACAGAAGAAAGGCCACAACTTTCAGAAAAAAAAAAAAGTACCCAAGCTCAGAAACGGCATGGAAGCAAAATAATGAAGTCAAGGACCTCACATGCCTCTGCTGCAGCTGGAAAGGGCCTAAGCCTGAAAGGCGGATTTAGATCTGTCACAATAACATTATAGATTTCAGATTGATTGAATTATAACTCACAGGTGCTCCTTGGTCCATGCATTTCTTCCCTCTTGTCCCCACAACAGGCTTTAAACTCCAGCACACCAGAAAGATTAAAAAGGCTGTTCCTTGCATTCTCCTTAACACCACCAGGTCTCTGATATATTTACAAACATGTATTTTAGCACGAAGGGCCCTATGGAGGAAACCCAGCTGCTGTCAGGGAGGGCTGCTTTGATGGACTGAGTAAACACGATATTTTGGTGACAGGTAATCTTCATACTGAACTGATTAATTCCAGAACACAGGAACAATGGCCTTTTTCATCTGCTGAATAATGCATGGATGGCATTGCCACTGGTAAGCAGCAGGGTTCCCGGTTAGCGATGGAAATTCACACACCCATGCTATTTTAATAAGCTATCACTGTTAAAGAAGTCTATTTACGTTATTCATCTTCAACATTTGCACAAACATGTCAACTGGGGAAGTGTGTGGGGGGAGGTAGGAGGGAAAAATGAGGTCATATTCATATACACTTTCTTAGCTCTTTAATTTATATAAGCCTGAAAATTAAGCAAAAAAACCACCTTAGTTCCAAGGGAGTGAAAGCACCATGACCATCACCTGAAACCTAGATAATATAAACACAGGGCAAAGAGAACATGGCAGAAGAGAAAAAACAGGTCAAGGATTACATGGAGAGCTGGGCATGGGTTGCTCCAGAGCTTTGTGAACCAGGACCATGGGTTTTGGCCATCAGGCTTCTGCACTGTGCCACCAGAATCTTTGGAGCCACCTGGGCCTCGTCACTGTGTCGCCATGAACCAGCCAGGAGCTCCCAAAGGAGCCAGACCTAAGAGGTGTCCCACCCAGTCTGCTGCAATACACTGGGGTTTGGGACAGGGGCCACCACTCTGGAGCTCAGGAGCTTGGGTTATGAATTGCTAGCAGCAAAATAAAGGAATCAGCTCTTAATTATGGGTTAAGGGTCAGATTGACTCTTAAATTTAGGTGTATTGTGAGCTAGATGCTTAATGTCTTTTGTAGCCAATGGAGATCTAGTCAATGCTCGTCATCTGTAGAAGTCCATTGTTCTTGATTCTACATAATATTGATCAGGAGATAAAATATTTTGCCTAAAAGAGGCATCTGGTACCATTAGAGTTTGTGGGGTGTCTTGGATGGTTCCCAGCTACTGCTCCATAGGGGTGCAGTTTTCCATAGATTTTGGGTAATGTTTGCCAGCCCCAGGGAGATATCTTGGATAAAAGAAGGCATTTAAAATGTCCTTAGATACCCATGTTTGGACAAATGCATGACATCCTTGACCCTCATTGCCTGTAATGGGAATTTGGACAGCTGGACATCTAAATCTGTGGGCTGAATCCCACCCAAAAATTTCAAAGTCTCCTCATTTTCAGCCAAGCAGGCTATCAGAGACCAGATTTTCAAGGAAGAAGCTCCTATTTTGGCACCCATTCAGCTGCAAAACTTGCAAGTGTGATCAAAGAGAGGCTGAGTCCCTCTGGATGAGACGAGGGCTGAGCAGGGGAAGTCCATCTGCTTCCCCACTCCCTGTGTCCCAGCTACTCAGTTCAAAGTAGAGGTAAAATCTAGTCTGAGGAAGCTCCAGACCCAGGAGTACAATGTGTATGCAGTGGATCTACGTGTGCACAGCATGGGACACACAACCACTCGTGGTCCCACTGAAATCAGCAGATCACCCTCCAGGCAACAGCACTGATGGGAATGTGAAAATTGTTCCTTTTCCCCATGGCATTGTGTCCCTTACCTCTTTCCCTCAGAAAAAACGTGTTTTTAAAGCAGGGAGCAAACTGGTCTACCCCAAGCAGTTAATCTCAAACTTCCACTTTATTTCATCATTTTGGATCTTGATGCTGGTCCAGCTTCATCCCCAATGACCTCACATCTAAGGCTTCATTTGCATGGTAAGTATTACTGACATAACATTCATTCCTTTAAATCATACTCCCAAATTTTGCTGCTTCTTTGCTACCTTTTGGGGACTGCATCTCTGGAAAGCTACAGGAAGAGACTTCCTTCCATTTGGAGAGTGGGGCTGTTCCCAAAAGGGAATAAGAATGGTATAAGCATGTTTAAAAGGCCATGACTATTTTATTACATAACAGCCCACTGATTTATATCATTCTGTTAGAAGCTTTGAGCCTTTATTTATTTTATTTCTTTTGGCTTTGCAAACAGAAAAATAGGGGAGGGGAAATTATCCAAATCTTTGCTATGGGACACTCTGGAATGTATAAATGTACATGGATGTTGAGGAGTGCCCAGCTATGAGAGGAAGAAGTTGGAGCCCAGGGGCGGCCCCTGCATCACATTGCAAAATGTGTTTTTTCAGTTTCTCTGGGGACCAGTAATTTCACATGTCAGAAAAGCTTTAAGGTAACCAATGTGGAGGGTAATGGCTGCATAAGGAGACAAATGAGCAGAACACATTGAACTAATTTTCTTCCAACCTCCCCCAAATTTTTCTTTAAAGTCCTTCACATTCTGTTTGTGGAGAAGCATGAGAAACTTCCCTGGTGCTTTCTGAGAAACCAGAGGAGGAGAAATGATGGTCAGCTACAGAAGTTTTTCTTTCCTTTGTGGCTCCCTCATCTCCCTTAGCCCAACCATAATCAAACTTTCTGTTGCACCCAGTGTGCTGGTCACTAACGGGAAAAAGCAAACTGATATCCTCCTTCTGCAGGGATTATATTCCAAAATTATAGGACCAGGAAGAAGTGTTGTGCTCTTAGCACAGCTTTGGTAAGCAATGGGGACTTTTAGAAAGTTATTCACCAACACTTCCAGCCAGCTTTTTAGCGCCTGCAGGGTGTTTGTTCTTCTCAAACAAAATTTTGAAGGAACTGATTTTGTCGGCGCTGATTTTGGCTGTTTGTTGCGAAACAACGCAGAAGTGTGGCCTGGTTTTCAGCAATTTGTCTTCTAATACTCCAACCTCGCTTAACCTGGCTCACTTTTTTGAATATCTTTTGAGCTCCCACACAGTCTATAATGGGATTTTCCCCATAGCTCCCTGCAGAATGCCACTCTGCAGTGATTTGGAGGAGCGAAGGAAGCGGGAGCTGGAGGAGAGCGGAAAAGGAAGCTATTTTGAGCACAAAGCCTCTAGGCAGATGTAGCTTGTGGAACTATCACATGCAGCCCGAGTTATTGGAGCAAATCAATACTAATTATTTTAAGGCCGAGGCCTTATGCTGGGGCTTCTCAGAGTGCTCATGGTGATCTTTTCTTGCTTCTTTTGTGATTTTGCGGTGTGAGCTGTTTTCGTGGTGTGCAGAGCAAGGGTGTTCTGAGGAGAGGGAAAGTCCCACTGTTTAGTCTCACCATACTCTCCAGCACCTTTGTACAACCTCTGTCTGCAGCAGGGTGTACAGACCCCAGTGAGGGATGAATTTCACACTTTGAGTCTTTTGCAGGACAGGAGGTTTCCAAAAACTCCCCTCCTTCAAGGATAGGGCCACGCTCAGATCTTTGCATTAGGAGAAAAGGTCTCTTCAAGGTCCCTTCAAGCAGCCTCAGCAACAAATGAGGAGAGAAAGGAGTCTGAGATCCCCAAACTGAACACTGGTGCTGCCTCAAAGCAGGAAGTCTGGATGCTCCTGAGGGCACCTTCTCCACACTGAACCATCAAGGAAGATGCTTCATCCCTGTTGCAAAGGCAACATTCCCTTGGCCATTGCCAAACTCATTTATAGGACACACCTCATGTAGTTTTCAACCATAACTCAAAACCAGGATCCTATCCAGTGTCCAAACTCTCCCTCCAATCAACACAGCTGTTTATAAGGTCTCTATTGATACTGAAGATAAATTTTCAAGGGAAAATTTTTCTTATCTGGCAACCAGGAACCTGAAACTCTGATCCCAGTGGCTGCTCAGCCCAACCCTGAGAGCTATCCTGTGGAGAAGGCTGATGTTTCTCATCTCACTGCTGCCCAGCACAGTGTCTGTGGGGTTTGCTATTACCCCAAAGAGGAGCAACAACACGATTGATCTGCAGCAGCCATCCCACAGTATTTTTATTACCTCCAGAAGCTCCTGTATTCCTTCAGCTGCTGGCTGACCTTAAAGAAAGAGGAGCTAAGAGGCAGAAGTGTTATGCAGAGCCACTCCTGCGAGGGTCCTGGTCTGTACAGGATGAAGGAATGCAGCTGCATCTCAGCACCGTGCTCAAGTAATCATGAGTACAGCAAAGCTGGCTTTGATGCATGACACGGGGCTGGGAAGGGCAAGGGTAGCCAGAAGGTCGACCATAAAAATCAGTGCAGTGGTATCCACCACCATTTAGTTTCTCCATTTTACAGGAGGGGTTATAGTGTTTTTCTTTTTTAGAGGCTCTTCCCTGCATTGATTTTATTTTCCATGATTCAGTGGCTGAACCAGGAAAGATAAAATGAATGATCTGTTTCATTCTATGAGGGGTTTTTTATATTTATAACTTTCTGAAGAAAAAAACAGATTAGTTGCAATTCCAAGGAAAAAAAAGGTTAGTTGCATTTCCAAGCAAGATACTGATTTGAGATGTAAAATTTACTTTTAGCAAAAAGCAAGGTTGCAAGGCTACAATATTTAAAAAAAATATTTTCCTTACATTTGGGGGTGAAAAGCTTTAAAAATGTGGTGTCATTTTTCCAACTTTCAGTTTAACCAAAAATTACTTGTTTATAGAGAGTGAACTACTGTCTGAGAACTTGCTTCATGTAGCTCCATTCTCCACTAACCCCTTTTTGTCTTTTTAGATTTGAAATTCTTCAGGGAAGAGACTGACTTTCCTTTCGCACAGGGGAGAGCACTTTGAAGATAAAAATTGTTAGAGCAGTGCTAAGCATTGTGTAGCCTCGGAAGAATGTGTTATCAGCTTACAAAGCCCCTTTGAAAAGTAGCATACACTCAAAGGCACTGACATCTGTCTGTAAAAAGAAAAAAAAAATTTTTTTAAAAAAAGAGAAGTGTAGGTGGAGTTTGCTGTCTGCTATATAACTTTCTCCTAGACCTTGACTGCATGAAACGTACTGCAAGTGAGGCAGAGTTTTTCACAGTAACAACTACTCTTGATGAAATTTTTAAGGATTTTGTCGCAGCACGGGGATGCCAAAGATTTCTGCATTCGGATCCACAGAAAATTCACTGGGTCACAGCAGACCAGCCCAGACTGCATAAAGATGTGAGTCAGCAGATCAAGGTTTATTAACCAGCAGCTGATATGCAGGTGAGCCCATCTCTTCTGAGAAATTGTATTCTAGGAATGTTTTTTCTCATTGTCTCGGTGAGTATCACTGCAGCAAACTGAGTCATCAGCATAAACAGAGCTTCAGAGATAGGTGTGTGACCCATGCATTCTGTATTATCTTTATAAGGGAAAATAATTTGTGACTTCTCCCTCCCTGGGTAGGCTCTTTCTGAAAGGCTGCAGGGAACTCCAGGAATAATGCCTGGAATTTCTTCAGTCATGTGTGTCATTCTGCTGTATTCTGGAAGGTGGGAGGGAGACACTGATGGAAGAACTGGGACTATTTACCCACCTTTTGAAGGAGCTGCCCTTCCTGCCTCCACTTTACCACTGTCGGCCATGTCTGTGCCACAGCCAGCTCTGCAGACCCATGTACCCAGGCTGCTCTACTTCTAGTCCAGTCAGTGCTGGTTTCCAAAGAAAAAAATTCTGTCTGCACATTCAAAGCAGGAAAAAATATCCTCTGAAAAGAGTGAGACAAGCAATCAGTGTTGACAGGCTGTGTCCGTGGGCACACACTCAAGTGTTGCTGCTCATCCTGCAGCCTTCATAGCCCAGCACCAAGGCTCCTCTTTGGAGACATCCTGAGCATGTGGGGCAGTGAGGCTGAGCAGCTGTGGACTCCGCTGGAGTGCTAGATGACTTTTTAAGGTCCTACAGACGCCCTAGCACCTGTAGGGTTGAAGGGTGGATGGTTGTTTTAGCTTATGGGACAAGAGCCCTGCTGTCCAGGGATCCAGCTGGTGATTTCAGACCTCACTTTGGTGCCGTGTGGTGCAATAGAGGCTGTCTGGGGCACCCAGCTCTGCTCCCACCTCTAGGAGCAGCCCTTGGAATTGGTGATATGCAGAATTTCACTTGGCCAAAGCATGTGGTGAGTCTGAAGGATGAAAGCCCCAAACAGACTCTCTCCTTTCCCTTAATGTCCAAGTCTGATCAGCAAATTCATCTTCCAGAGCTGCTTGGGAACATGAGGCAGTCTGACCTTGCAGATCAGCTACAGGAGTGGGAGCCACGGGAGAGCTTGGAAGGGCACTGCAGCCAAATGGAAATTTTTTTCTGAGACCCCCTAACTTCCCCCTATGCCTCTGAATCACCGTCCTGCATCTCACATGGGTGCACAAAGTCCAGCTTCTTCTCCTACTCTTGAGACATTTGTGTATCTGCTAATGAGCTTCTCATCCTAATTAAACTGGAGGAGCCTTCTACAGCTATTGCAGAACAGCATCCCCTTCTAATTGGTGCAAGAAGGCTCTACTGTGAAGCAGAGCACAGCCTGTGCCTCCTATTGACCCCAGCTGCCTCCCCACCTCTGAACAGCTCAAACAGAATGGTATAAACTCATCCACATGCAGGAATGTAGGAAAATTACCTGTGAAATTAGGGTAAACACCTCAAGCCATAAGCTCTCACAGCATAAACGGTTAATAATAAGTGGTTATTATTTTGGGGGTTTTTTTTGCTTGTTTGTTTCTTTGTTTAGTTTCAAGACTTCCATTAAAAGCAAACCCATGTCCTGGGGCAAGATAAGAGTTGAACTTCTCTGGGAAAAAGTTAATTAAGGCAACTTGTTTTCTGAGGACAACATCATTTATAATTCTCAAAAAAAAAAAAATTGAGCACTCTCCCCACCAGGCATGTCTACCCTCTAGAACCTGGTAGTCCTTTGCTAAACCTGGAGCAGTAAATTTGCCTAATCCCAGCTCAGATTTAACTGATGATTTGTCTTTGTAGCCTCTCAGAGTCACTCCCATCTTGCCTTTATGCAGCAGTTTTCAGAGCCATCACAGTGCCCAGTTATTGACATCAAGTTTTCAGAGAAACCCTCAGAGATGACAGCTAAACAGCCAACAACTCCTTCAGTCACCTTCTGAATGTAAAGCTTTATGTTATTCCCAATAATACATAATTTTCATGGGCTGCTTCCCAACTGAAGATCCCAAAGCAGCTTACACAAGGTCAGTAGCAGCACCTCATTCCACAGAAGAAAAATTTCAGCACAGAGAAGATGGGAACCCCAGACCACATCACCAGAGTCCCAAATAAATGTCGGCAACTATGGGACACAATTCTGCCTGTTGGTTTGGATCACCCATGCTGCTGCCCCACAAGGAGACCACATGTCCAAGGTTACTCTAGGATGTCCCCATGGCCCAGAAGACTGGAGGTCTTAAATGTTCTTTGGGATATATAGGCACAGACTGGGGTTTTTCCCTTTTTGTTCAGATCCTATTGCTGCACCACACTGACTCCATGTGGTGTTGGCTGAGGGAAGACAATCCAGGGGAAGGAGGGATTGATGTGATGTGTTCAGAGGAAAAAGAACACACTGGTGAGCAGTGATGTTCACATCACATTAATTATCTTTACCCAGAGCACACGTTTATGGCACTTACTGAGCATTTCCAAATACTCAGTATATCCATATACTCCAAATATCCAAATGTATTCAGATATTCATTTAAATGGGGGGAAAAAATACCACAATTTTGTAAAATGCACTCTTGGTTCCTGTTGAGAGGTGGGAGGTTGTGACACTGAAAATTAAGGGTTACTTCTACTTTATTTATGAAATCCTAACCTGTGTATCTTCAACCCAAATAACTTTTGAACTGAAAAGACTCTCCACACCAGTAAGAAAGAGATTAAACATTCCCGAAGCTTAGAGGCTCCTTCAAGTTTCATAAATAGCCGGGTAGAGGAGTGAGCTCCAAGCAGAAGGAGGAGTGGAGACCCCAAGGAGTGTTAGATGTGAGAGGATCCAAACAGAGACATGCACATATATGAACACATACAGCTCTCCATGCCCCAGCTGATGGAAAATCCTGGCTTTGTCCCTGTGCCAGAGAATCCAAACAGCAGACACGAACCCTGGAAATGAGGCTGCTTTGATCCTGCCGCAGCCTGAATCGCTGATCGCCTGTGGAATTTGCCCTCCTAAGGCTGGAACAAAGACATCAGATGAATGTGGGGAGGCAGGACAGCAGAAGCGACCTCCTGAAATTCTGCCCACGTCCTCCCGCACCCCTCGGTGGCCCACCTTGTCATTTGCTTGCCATGTTCTCACTCAAACACTGCTTCCTTTAAGCTGTGACTCGACCAAAACAGAGCATGGTGGGGAGTTCTGAAAGGACAGAGCTTTCCCACAGTGACACCTCCAGACGATCAAACAACAACCCTTGGAGATGCTAATGAAACATATCCTGTTAAGGGGGTAATCCCAAGGGCTGCAAAGTTCCTAGGGTCCTGAAGTCCATTGCTTTGTCCAAGGGGAACGTCAGCTTTTCTCCCCGAATCTCAGGGAAGAGTGAGTTACACCAATCAGGAGGAGTTCCTCAAGGGTCAAAGCCCCCAGCATGAACCCCTGTGCTTGCCCCTGATGCATCCTGTGTCTCCTCAAAGCATCAGGAGGTGGAGATGAACCAATATGGAGCCAGCCACAGAAACACATCTAAACACGCCACAGATTTGCTTAGAAGACAGTGCTAAGGAGCCTTAAGCCCTCCTTTTCCCCTTATTTGCATGCTTCCATGGTGTGACAAAGTCCCATGGACATGATCTGTCCATATTTCCCTTTGGAGCTGTGTCCATCCCCAGACTGAGCTGCAGAAATTCAGGGCAGCCAAAGAGCTGTGGTGCTTTTTTGAAGCCACTCCCAGTCTTTATGTTGGGATCTCAAAATATGGCCATGCTCCCTGTGCTCCCTTTGTCTGAAATGCACCTGGGACTTGCAGAGCACTGAGCATACTCACAAAAAGGTATTTTGTGGTAGCCCTGAGAAGCCAACCAGGTACTGGCCCACTGCACTCTGTGTTGTCACTCCCCAGTGACAGCTTCTGCTGCAGGGAGCTGTGGCAGTGGTGAACACGATTCCAAACCCACCTCTCTGCAGGCCACCATTTATCCAGCTGGTGGGCAATGCTGCCCCCAGATTACAATTCTTAATTTAGAGAGTCTCTTCTGACATTTTGGCTACTACGGCCTGATGCTCACAAGCTGTGCTCAGAGAGGGTGAAATTCAGCTCCTCCAATCGCACCCAGTTTCTCTCTCACACTTTCTTTTCTTCCCTTCCAGATTCATTTAAAATAATCTATGAAAAATGTCACTGGTTTCCAGGAAAAGCATGGGTCTGACCAAGGCAAAAGTCAACCCCTTAATTTAAAACAGTTGAGGGGGGGGAAAACCCGTTGAAGCTGCTCAGCTAATGCACAAACAGTTTGTAATTACAGGAGCAGGCTGGGAAAACAGGACCTACCTAGGGAATATTCTTATTAAATAAAGCAGAATTCTGTCACCTTCTTAATCATGAAATATTGATGAAACTGTAAGCAGCCCCTCTGAGGTTTTAGCCTTTGCCCTCTCCTTGTGTGTGTATATGTGTCCACACAAAGACAAAGGGGAAAAAAACACGCTCAAAGCCTGCCCCTGGAGCTGCAGAATTCTAACCAAGCTGCTCTGTGCCAGTGGATTTTGCTGAGCTTGCATGGGCATATGGATTGGAGAAATAAAAATCCTTCACTCGGCACAACCAGAAACTTCTTTTAGACTGAATGAGTAATGAAGGGATGATTAGACAGCTGAACAAGAAAGGACAAATTAAAGGGAGGACTGTCCCATGAATTAGCAGAGGAAGGGCCAGTCTTCCTCACTTTGATCCACTCTACATGTTCTGGAAAGCAGTTCAGAGTTATGGAACTCCAGGTACCCTAGAGTATCAAACCTTCCCCTGGCCCTACATGCTGGTAGCTCTAGTGCTTGTTCCTGGCAAAACAAGCAACAGGATCTGTGTTCACAAGCCAAAGGCCATCCAGGGCAGAATTTGGGGTGCTGGACCTCTGAGCACTCGTGTTCTTCCTCAGGGAGTCAGGGAGTCCCAGAGAAAGCAGCGCCCAAGGCACCACAGCCTGTGAACTCCAGCTGCATGGACTCAATATTCATCAATAACCACATCTGGGGACATCTGGAGCTGGGACAAGTCCCCCACTGGCCCTTAGTCTTAGAAGGTACCTGAGATGTTACAGCTTGAAGGTTCGCACTGTCTGACTTTGGAGTACCAGAAACTTGTCAGCCACTCAGCAGAGCAGCGAGCCAGCTCCAGGCAGTCCCACACCTCTCACACCATTTAGCTCTTGCCTTGGCACTGCCAGCTGCAGCCATCAATTTTCTGGGGGGCCTCAGCAACAGGAGCTCAGAAAAGCCCTGAGGGGGAAGAGCCAGGCACTATGAATAATGTGGGTGAAAACAAGAAGTGTAGGGAAGAAAAATCACAGGCAAATTTTCATCCCTTCACACTCCTCTGTGCAGTGGGAAGGGACAGAAACTCTTTTCAAACCAAAATAACTGTGCTCCATTCCACTTCTGACTCAACTCCATGGTCCTGAGACAAATAAATAAAGAGAAATGGGAGCATCCCAGAAGCAGAGAAACACATTAGGGAGGACAGGCAAGAACTGGGAGGCCAGTGCATCACCATAATGAATCTCAAAATGCAGACACTTCTCTGAGCCTGAGTTTTATTATCACTTCTGCAAGGGTGGATGTACAAGGCTGAGGAAAGAAAAATAGATGGGAAAGTACGACTGACCACAAGGATAGGCCAGGAACAGCAGTTGCAACATGAGGGTACTGGGACTTCCCTGACAAGAAAATAACACAATTGGGAGTAACTGGAAAAGGGAACTGGGGCCAGGCTGGCTGGAAAGCAGGGGCAGGAAGGATCAAAGCGCTAGAGGAGAAAGGAGGACAAAGAGGGGGAGGCTGCAATGGCTTAGAGAGGGAGAGATGCATCAAGCAGCAGGGGACCTTCTCTCTGCCCATTGCGGTAATGGGGTCTTTGTTCTGCTCCTTTCATGTCCGCGCACATCCCGGCCCATGGGCAGCCGACAGGAGCTGAATCAATCATCCCTGGTCCCAGCGGAGGGCAGGGCGTGATTGATTTGCTCTCCCCGATGGTTGGCTCTGAAAGGACACGCTCTCATTACAGTTTGTTTCAGGGTACCCTTCTTTACTCCAGGTCTAAACGCTGCAAAACCTCCCGCCTCCGCCGCGGGATGATTCGGTACCGCAGCTTCCTTCCAACTGCCTGAGAAAGCTGTAAAAAAAATAATAATAATAATAAAAATCTACATTTTTTAAAACCCCAAACAACTAGACATGTCCCGCAACTTTAAAAACTTGCTGCTGAAACATAAAGCTGAAGCCGCGGCCATGGGTGATTTTAGTGCTCATCTGCTCCAAATTCCAGTCATGCTTGTCACACTCCCACAGCCTCTCTCTAATTGTCAGGCACAGCCCTTTGTATTCCTAATCACCCCTGAAAAGGCCTAGCTCCCGTGATCTGCTGGGCACCCTGGGGTGGCCGCATGTGGGGCCGGGGCTGAGGCAGCCCAGCTCTGCTCCGGCATTCTGCGGGCTGCCAGCTGCTCCGGGAGGATGCTGCAGGGGACAGGGATGGCCCCTGGTGACAGAACGAGATGGAGACACTCTGCCCAAGGGCAAGAGCTGGAAGGCAGGTGGCTCTGGGTTGCACATTCAGGAGGAGAGAGGGGGTGGTACCACCCAGCTCAGGTCCATCTGTGTCACCAAGGGTGAACCAGATCTTCTGGCTGAGCTTATATTGTGCTTTCTGCAATGGACAGTGCTGCTGATGAGTCAGATATATATCTGTGGGAAAGGACAACCAGTTTCAAGTAGTTTTCCCCCTCTTCAGTGTAGCTTAAGCATCCCACCAATTCCAGACATGGGTGGAGGCAATATCAAGGCCATTGCAATGTTAAGCAGACAGTTTATCTGCAGGATTTAATTATTCACCGTTTTAAATTCTCCCCACCTACATGTTCGCATACCCTTCAGCCGCTTTTAATCAAATCATCCACAACAATGCTGTGTTCTCCTTTAAAGTGTTGCTCATAGGAACATGGAACGATTTCAGCTGGGAAAGGCCCTTAAGATCATGGAGCAATGAGTAATGCTGCTCTCCAATCCATCACCTTGCTTGCTGAAATGTATTTGATGAGGTGCAACTCAGTCATGTAAAATGGACTGAGTGTTGTGGAGAATCTGGCAATTCAGAGCCAAATTTCTTCAAAATAAGTCCTGCACAAACCCAAATCTTCTGCACGGTTTGGTTGGAGAATAGGAGTCTCAGAGAGGGGAGACTTTTAGGACCAACTCATCTGAGAAGTGTCTGAGAAAACCAAAGTGTTTTAGTTATAGGAACAGCAAAATAAGGCAATCATGGTGAGACTGAAGGATGTTAGAGCCACCAGACACTAGACACAGTTTCTGGCAGTGATGCCCTTCTGAGCAGGTCCTTACAGCTACCCTGCTCTCTTTCTGGACTGAGGAGTTGTTATCACATCAGGTCTGTGCTGATGCAATCTAATTCAAGCACCCAGCACAAAGCATTCCCTGGTTTCAGCGCCTGATGGGTTAAAAAAGTGTTAGCACAGCCCAGGCTTCCACAGGCAGTTTGCAGCTTAGCTGTTAATTTGGGAATGTCTCAACTTCACCTCCAAGTTTTGAAACTTTGCCATGCCTTTTCATTAGCTGTGCTTTCCTTCTGGAAACTACCACATATCTGTATCGCTGGATCTTTGCAACAAAGCCCAAAGGGTTTGATACTCTTCACTGAGTGTTCCTAACTATTCCCAGCTCTCTTTACTAGGAAAAGCTGCTTCTGCTGGCTGCATTTACTACTCATATAGGCAATACATTTTCCAGATTCTTTCCACCTTCCCCTCCTTTTTACTAGAGATGTGCTTCTACATGAGAACAGGCTAAGCTGAAGCAGAGGAAACGCTGCAGCCATGCTGGCCCGATAGTTTCATAGCAGAAATTTATTTGGAAATCAGCACAGAGCTCTGCACAGACAACAGTAACTGTTTGCGTAGCAGTTTGTGCAACTCCAGCCTTGCTTCTAAGAGCAGCATCCAGACAATGCCAGAATTCCCAGGGAGTAAAATTCCTACTTTCAAAAATAAAATTGAAAGAGGAAAAAAAACCCCAAAAGATTATATAATACTATAATAGTAACGAAGACATTATTCTGATTTCATCTTGTACTCTGTGACAAAGTGCAGCAAGGGCCAGCTGTTCCCTAAAGGACCAAAGAGACACAGCAAGACAGCACCCACAACACATCTTTGAAACACCATCCTAAACAATTCTGAAGTCACAGCTTCCAGACAGAGATTTTCAGCCACCTTTAGCAGAGCTTTCTTCCCTCTGTCTCTGCTTCGTCCTGGCTCCAGCAGGGTTGCCCAGGTTTGTACCAATTCAGATCTAGGCTATCTTGTCCTAGATCTTCTGGGATTTATGCTCATCTGGAAACCATAAATAGCACCAGGGAATAGTTCCTGCTGCACCAAGCTCTAAACAGACATGAAGTAAGAGATAATATCTGAAGTTCGCTAAAAGAAAAAGGCCCCTCACTACACATTGAGGGTCTGAAGTGTGTCCAGAGGAGGGAATGGAGTTGGGGAAGGTTCTGGAGCACAAATATGATGAGGAGCATCTGAGGGAGCTGGGGGGGCTCAGCCTGGAGAAAAGGAGGCTCAGGGGGGTCCTTCTCACTCTCTTAAAATTCCCTGACAGGAAGGTGCAGCCAGGTGGGAGAAGCAATAGGGGAACAGGAAGTGTCCACGAGTTGTATGAGGTGATAGGACACCTACAGGATAGTGGGAAAAATGTCTTCATTGAAAAAGATTCCAGACATTGGAACATATTGCCCAATGAACTAATAGGATCACCATCCCTGGGGGCATTTAAGAACCATGTAGATGTGGCACTTGGGGACACTGTTTAGTGGTGAATACGGTGGAACTGGGTTAAAAATTGAACTTGATGGTCTCGGATTCCTTTTCCAGCCTTATAGATTTTGAGATCCCATGATTTAAAATGAAACAAGGGAATGACACACAGTGTCACACAATGACACAGAGATGTCTGATGGAACATGGCAGAGTGCTGCAGGTTGGGTGTCTGAACACCACACACTCATTTTGCTGTTACAGCTCTGCTTAGGCCTGTTTTTCCACCCTAATGTGCTAAACCCTTATAAGGTTAAGCTCGTCCAATTTAGGAACACAAATAACCTCAAAAGCCCCATTTTGGAAGCCTCTGCTCCTTGGGGGGCCAGTGACAGCACAATGATGTTGCTCTAAATTCTCCTCTGGGCAAACCAATCGCTGCCATGAAATTGTTACCCTCTTTCCTGTCTTCCCTGTCTGCTCCCCATTTGACACTTTTCACAGTGACAGTCATCAGCCAGTCTATAATATAATCAAAAAGTTGATTCTGGCTTCAAGTTTTTCCAAAAAAAAATTTCACAGTGACCCACATTAAAATGTAGCCCCTGACCTGCACCTTCCTGTCAGGTAACTTTCTGGTCCTTCCCCCCACTCCATGTTTTTGGGTTTAGGTTTGTTTGTGACTTTTTTTTTTTTTACTATCACATTATCCCATGTTTGCAATTGTAAAACCACATTATAAAAGCAGCTGATATTGAACTAATTTTATCACAGGGTTAGTAATAAAGTTTAACACCAACTATAATATTGTTGTACACCAGAAATATTGCAACAGAACTGTAATATCCTGTTAAATTCACTTTCCATCCAACACCACGAGATCTGTTGAAAGATGTTAGGGGTGAAAGGTTTGTAGATTTTTAATTTTCCTCCTTTTTTGGGGGGCTTTCTTTTTGCAAAGCACTATAAACGTTTAAATTTCATAAAAATATACATCACAAGTTCAGCAGTAATTGTTCTGGTGACACATCTAAAGCCTTGATTGTCTGAAAAGTAATGCATGGCCAGCAGCTACCCTGCAAAGCAAAATACATCATTAGAACCAGCTCAAAGGAAGAAGTACTTTTAACATGGCCCCCATTACTGCAGCATCTTGTCCCGTCCTAATGCTTTATATATTTATTCTTAGGCACCCCAGGGAATTAGATGCAATTATCCTTTTCTTCTTGAGCAGAGAAATGAGTAAAATGTTAAGCAGCTTGCCCCAGGTAACATAAAAAGTTTTATGGTACTTCATGTGTCTGAATCAGCATCCCTGGCACAGCATCCAGGCTCCCATGGGAGGACGGCACAGGTGACTAAAAATGCCTTTTCCTGCCATCAGTCCTGTCTGAAAAAGCTGGCCACTTTCTACTGCCTCCAAGGAAGGTCTCAGCCACCTATAGGAACACACAGGATTAATTAAAAGCATTATTTTAAACCAATTAACTTAAACTGGTAGAAACCCTTGTGTAGATGCTCTCCGTGGATTTAAACCTATTTTTTTAAAATTCAGTTTAACTTGAGGCTCTGCATTTGCCAGCTGTGTCCCCAGCATCTTCCGCATCTTTTCAACTGCTTCTGTTTTTAAACTAATTTTAATTAAGCACACGCACTCTGTGTGGTAAATCCCAAAGGGGCTGTAGGAAGGCAGGCAGAGACACAAGGAAAAAGGAATACAAGTTGGTTCAAGGCAATCCCTGGTTCTGCAGCCCAACTCTTGGCAGCTGTTTTGGGTACAGTTTATTTGGACAACGAGACCCCAGCCCTGCCCTGATGAACTTATGGTCTCCATAGAAATTAACCCACACCTTAAAGGCTGAATTTGGCCAAAGACAAGAAAAGCAAGACAGAAAATATGAATGATGCTACAGAAAATCAGCAACCAGCAGGAGACCTGATGTCTCCCAATGGTCAGTGCTGCAGCTCTCAGCCTTCCCCCAGAGCAGGGCTAGAGGTGACCTGGGGACAGCACTCAAGGCTGGGCTTTTCAAGGTGATACAGCATGGAAACCAAAATATGTAAGTTCATGTCTGGCATGGAGTCAGCCCAAAAGTATTTATGGGAACTGTCCATATCTCTAAACAAACTAAAACCCACAGAGAGACAGAGAACTGTAGATTTCATTGACCATTCTCTGATCTGAACACATGTACCACACATTAAGCAAGACACCTCAGGAAATATTTTTAAACATGTTCTGACCTCATTAAAAAAAAAAATGGAGGACAAAATACCATTTACCCATAAACCTTTCCTCTTTCTAAAAGATCATTCAGTGTTGGAGTTTTTTAAAAAATTTGTTAATGTACGTGCCAAGGAGACTGGACTGAAGTGCAGAAAGCTCCAGTCCTTCCTGAGCTCTAACCCACACTTTTCCATCTCCCTCTAACTAGGTGAATGCTGCCACGGATTTTCTTTTGTGGATTTTAAGTCCCCCAAATCTACAACTCAGTAGAGCTCCCTGTATGGCCGTTCTGGTTAGCACAAAACAACAATGACAACACAACCCTTTTCAGACAGGATCTTTCTACAGTTATCAAGCATTTTCTTGAGAGTTCATCTTCAACATGTCTTTTAAAAAATAATTTCTCTTAAAGTATTGGGACATTTGTGCAATGATTGTGATTAACTTGAATAGCCACAAGGAATAATCTCCAGGCCAGCATTATGTGCCTGGGTGTATAAGCATCAGAGCCACAATCAGTGGCCAATATGTCCTACTGCCTAAAATATTTTTGTATTTCTAGCAGGAATTTTAGCCTTCACAGGAGTTTCTTATTAGGTATTGAGGCTGGAAGGGGGGAAAAAAAATAAGTCATTTGACATCCACTATGAGAGGCTTTGCATTGTTAATTTTTTGCCCCAGAAACCAGGAAACTTGTCACAGAGTAATAAAAGGGATAAGGAAAGTATTTAAGGGCCCATGAAAAGACAGAAGAAAGAGGAGAATCTGAAAAAAAGTCACATGCATTACAAGAAAACCAGATACCAAGGTGGTTTTCAGAGACCAGGTGGCAGTATGTTAATAGCAGAATTTCTCATGGCTATTTTCCAGCAGCAGCTTGGGAATATGAGAGGGTCTGTTAGATGGGAAAACATCAACCACACAACAGCTTCCTTGGAAGCAGAGAGCAGGAAGGCAGCAGGAGAGCTGGGCTGGTGTTTGTAGGAGGCCTCTGGGAAGGAGGTTGAGGACCAGCAGCCCCCAACAAAATGTGACAAGAGCCAGGATGTCAGGGAAAGACTTCCCAGTGAAGGGATTTCCTGCCTTCTAACATCCTAAAGCACTTTGTAATGCAGTGACAATTGGATGTGAAAGGGGCCCTTATGATCTGCTACAGGTTTGTGTGTGTTCTGCAGAAGTGAAAATAACATTATAGAGGGGACAGGGCTGGAAATAAGTCCACTTTAAACATCATCTCACCGTTGTGTATTGGCAATAAAACCCATTCTTTGCTTTCCTTTTTCTGTGTTTACTCCTCTACTAGTATAATTCTTTACTTAACTTGTCTTAAACTACCCTTGATTTGCAGATATTTAAATGAGTAAGACCTTTTCCATTACTCCCTACAGAGGACCAGCAGTGATTTACTCCTGATAAAAATTTTCATCATATCCATAAAGGAAAAGTCAATCCAGCTCATGGAGGGCTGTGTTATCCTATAGTGCAGCCCAAGGGAGGTTTTAAAGAAAGGAATATGAACCTGTGAAGCCAAGGCACAGAATTTAAGGCCAGAAGAGACTGATAAAATCCGTTTATCTACTAAACAGCATAGATTTCTAGAAATGCTCCAAAGTGAATCTCTCAGGACTACAAAAGACATCTGTAATGGAGCTGGAAGGTGAACCCAAACACACAAGTCCTACTGCAGCAGGTGACCTGCAAGGCCACAGTTCAATTCTCCTGGGTGCAAGCAAGTCAGGCATTTTCTTTATATCTCATTGAGAGACCATTTGCTTTTCCTCTGTCTCACATGACTGACCTGGGACCATGCCCTCAAGCAGGCAGCAGAACAAATCACAGAGCACAAATTGCTTGAAAAACTTGTGCAGGTGGTTAATGAAAAGCTCAGCTGAAAACTCTTCTCTGTAAGAAGATACTGAGGGCAACTTCTGCTGAAAGCAGAATCATCACTTCTGATGGCATATCCTGTTTCTTCCTCAATGCAAGAGAACAATGCAAAACAATTATCTGGGTGGTTAAATTGGTGCTGTCCTCTTCTGAATTATTTATTTATAAGGTTTCACACTGTACTGCTACCAGACAAGTAAATGTTGGGGTTTTTGAAAATAACATTAGCTACTCTATTCGTTAGTTACCAGACGACAGTTTCTAATTTGCTTTGATGGTATGTTCTCTTCTTCCTCCTTCAACTGCAAACCCTTGCTTCATCCAACACATCTTTTTCCATTTGATTTTTTGCTTTCACCTGACCATAAATTTGTGTGGAAGGTGTCTTAACCTGAGAGGCTCATCAGTCAATGGTTTAAGTGGTTTTTGAAAGTCAAATCATCTGACCACGCACATGAGCAGAAGAGCCTTAGCAAAAAGGCAAGAGTGAACTGTGACAAAAAAGGAAGAAAATTCCTTATCCAGTGTAAGGTCCTGCCATTCCTACTGGCTCCAGACACAACCATGGAGCAGAGGTTCCTGGGTCCCACTCAGACTCTGTGCTGAGTTTTCTATGCTGAGATCCAACTGGGAGAACGTAGGACTTAATTTATCTTCCGTGTTTACCAAGCTGTCTTTTGGGGACATCCGTAATGATTCTGTTTTTATCTGGTACCAGAGGAGGACAAAGGCACAGTGACGTGAAGGAAGATACATGAGCTGTCACAAGACAGGTAACACATCTTGCTAACACACTCTGTTCCATTTTCCCCCAATAGCCTGAAGCAGTGTTTTCCTTTTAAAAATATCCTATCAGCTCTGACAGATGGATTAAGGCTTAAAAGCATCAATATTTTGGGAAAGTAGTACCTGCTAGCAGGCTAGATACAGGTTTGTCATTCAAGAGGTTTTATATTTCCTATTAGGTCCCTTTCCTGAAAAGCAGCAACCATTTATTTTAAACTTTACTTACTGGTAGGGGTTGGGTTTGGTTTGTTGGTTGTTTGTTTTTTTTTTGCGGCAGGGGAGTGAGACTTGTTTTGATTTCTTCAGTGGACACATCATCCATCAGCAGTAGGGAAGAGTGGGAGTGCTTTTCCTTGACTGTCCTGAAAGGTGACCACTAAAAAACTGCCATTGCCCTTGCTCAAAGTGGATTACCAGAAGGTTGTTGCAAGAGGATAGACTTAAATAAATAAATAAAAAAAAATAAATTTAAGAAAAGAAAGAAAGAAGAATAATCCCAGAAACAGATTTAAAGACATCACATAACTTTTATTCCTCTCGCAGAAAAGGGTGAATCAGTCTTGTTGTTCATATTCCCCACCTGACTTCTGACAGGCTGTTTTGCTTATCTGGCATTTCAGCTCAGATGGATCCCACCTGATAGCAGCAGAGACACTGAAGTTAGGCCTGTCGTTATCTGGGCACCAGCTACAGTCACAGAGAAGAGAAAGACACCTCAGGAGAGGGATTCACATCTGAGGAGGGTGAATCATTCTCTCAAGATGCCAGTATTTCTCCGTTTCTCAAGATGCTGCTGGCACAAACAGCAGTAAGTCAGTACAATGAGGCTTCTAATTTTGGAGCCTCGGTGAAGCGCCTGAAGTTTGATGAGTGAATTGAGACTGTGGTGAATCTCCCTCTCATCATATCTGCAGCTTGATGGAAAGGAAGATATCAAAGATATTCACCCCTTTGTCACACAGGCACAGGACTCTTGTGAAGGGAGATGAGAGCAGAGAACTCACAAAGGAGGAGAAGAATAAAGAGAAGAGAAATGTGGAGGTTTCTGAGGGGAAGTGAGGAAATATATCTCACTTTTGCCTTCTGGCTTTGTGAGCTGAGTTACACGGCTTCTTGTCTATGCCACCTCCACAGCCAGAAGGCTGCTCAAACACAGGATTTGATTCTGGCCCAAAGCTCAGGCAGGAGCATAGCTGGGGATTTGCACATGGTTTCCATCTGCTCCTCAACAACTCCTCTCCACTAACTCATGCAGCTGAATGGCTGCTGTTCTGGGAAGGACAGGATTGGGGTGGCCAGTGACTTCAGCCCAAAGGCTCAGGATGAATATATTCACTAGCAGGACAGAAAAACATCAGCAACCTCAGTGCAATTCTAGAGAAATATTTCATTTCAGGTGATTTGTTGATGCACAATATTCTCTTATGCCTAAATAATATGTGCAAGGAGTTAAAAGAAATGGAACATTGGAACATTTTTTGGCTCAAAACAGTGGTAGGAGGTGGAAAACTGAAGTCAAGCTAGGAGCCCAGCATTGAACAGATCAGCAATGTGATCTCATCTGAAAATCTCGACTCCAGGATTTCCTGGCAGCATTCTTTACATTAGTGTTCTTCCAGTCCTGAGGAACCAACAGGGCAATCCCTGTGACCCCCCCAGATTCTTCTACCCTGTGACCCCAAATCCAAACCCATCTCTACAGTGCATGGACCCAGGAAATCTATCCCCAGTGGAAGGACTGAATAAAGGATCCTCCCCAGGGATCAGCTTTTGAGTTGCTGCTCTCTGCAGCTTTTGAGTTGTTGCGGCCTCTCTGAGGCCTTGTCTGGAGCAGTTTCAGCTCTGCCTCTTCCTCAGAGGTGCCCCAGCACTGTCTACAAAGTGCTCCCTACTGTGCTGTGCCACAAAGAATCATCAGGTGGTTGCCATCAATGAGGCACTTGGCAGAACTCTCTCCTGATGGTGTTCAAATTTCCCAACTCAGTCACTCTGGAATGTGGCTTGGAGCACAAGTCCTACGAGGAGTGGCTGAGGGAGCTGGGGGTGTTTAGCCTGTAGAAAAAGAGACTCAGAGGTGATCTGATCACTCTCTGCAACTCCCTGAAGGGTGGCTGTGGGCAGGTGGGGTTGGTCTCTTTCTCCAGGCAGCAACTGACAGAACAAAAGGACAACAGTCTTAAGCTGTGCCAGGGGAAATATAGGCTGGATATTAGGGGAAAATTATTTACAGGTAGATCAGTTAAATACTGGAATTTTCTGACTGGGGATGTGGTGGAGTCACCATCCCTGGGTGTGTTTAAGAAGAGATTGGATGTGGCACTCAGTGCCATTGTTTAGTGGAGGTGTTTGGGCATGAGCTGAACTCAAGGGTCTTGAAGGTTTCTTCCAACCTGGTAATTCTGTGATTCTGTATTCCAAACACTCTGTTTTCCCACCATTCTGAATGCAGAAGTTCATTTTATCAGGTCCAGAATGCCCAGTTCTTGCACACATTTGAAATGCTTTTCATGCTTTTCTTCTTTCTCACTGTTTTTTGGCAGAGATGATCATCAGGTTGACCAGTTTAGGGTCTATGAGAGCCATGAAGCATCTGAGTGTGGACTGAAGACATCAGTGTACTCCAGGCAGAGGTAATGCCAGAGAGCATTCAGCCCACTGAAGATATAAATCACCTGTCATTCTTCCTAAAGTAACCTCAGAGCAACTTCACTGTGGTGGAACACAAACAGGATGCAAGGAGGATGCTGGTGCTGTGGTAGCAGACTCCATGTTTTGGGTCACACAGCAGGACATGTTATTGAGGGCTAAACATCCATTTCCCACTTTCCCTTATCCACCACATGTAAATCAGACAGTTCCAGAACCACATCAGTGTCCAGACTGAACGTGGGAGGTGGGAAAGCATCCTGAAGCCCGTGTTCAGAATAGGAGGAATTGGAACTCCTGGAGCACAGTTACTCCAGGGAGGGCTCCCAAGTGTCTCGTTCTGCATGTCTCCAACCTGTGGGTGACTATAATTATCAGTGTTGCCTGGCAGTGAGAAACTCAGGGAAACAAGCATTTACAGCGAGACTGAGCAGCACCCACTCCCACTAGAGAGCATTCCCATGAGAAACCAGTGAACAGCACTGGATCCCCTGGAGAATGAAGTTCATAGCCTGGCCCTAAGAATCATTTTAAAGCCTTTAAAAGGTCCTCTGCAAATCGTCCTCGATCATTCCTTTTCTTACAGGCAAGCATGCTGCAAGTTCTGCCCTGCACCTAATGGCTTCCCCACTGATGTTTCCCAAATTAAAAATAATGTGTGTGGTGCACTGTGTCAGGTCCATGTCCAGGTGTGCAGTAGCAAAGCAATACAGACACCATAATAGACAGTTTGCTCAACACACTGTAATAAGATCAGATAGTTTCAGTACCTTTTTGAGGGCTGTTTTTCACCCAAGTGACATGCTTATCTGTTTTGGTATATAAACTTCTACAAGGTCATCTAGGATGTTGTGTTTTACCTTGATTGATAGCACGGTGCAAGGAACTGTGACTGATCCATGCAATCGTATCTCAGCCCATTTTTCTCCAGATCTCCAAGGGCTGAAATCCCTCATTTATAAAGAAAACCCAACAAACATCAAAACAAACAAAATAGAGGGCCCATCCTGAATCAAAAGTCTAGAGCAGTCACAGCTGAAGTACCCATTCTGTCTGTTAATAACTTTCAAAAGTTTTTACTGCAAGATTTGGAATGTGACAGTAAAATTCCACAACACGCACATGGTGTGGGAGGAATAGAAATTACATTCAGAGTTTGAGTCTGGAAATTTGTGCCTGAACAGGGAAAAGCAAGGGATGTGTTTAATCAGCAGGCTCAAGCATCCCCTCCTTGTAAGACAGAAAAAGACAGCACTTAAACTTGATAACCCCTTGGAAATAGCAAGCGAGGAACTTGGATCGGGCGTCAGCAATGCTCACTGGGGAGAAGAAACACAAAATGGAGTTAGAATTAACACATCCTTTGCACACACATGTGCACTGTGCACTGCAGAGCAATTTGTTTGCTGGTTTCCCTACCTGCCCTCGTGGCTGGGCTACAATGCCCCATCCCAGTGCCTTGCAGTGCAGCCTTTTATATACCAGGTGTTTGATTCACCAGGGAGGCTGGGATATTCAGCTGGCAGTGGGGTTCCCCCAGTGGGAGCACTTAGATGCTCCTCAAACTCTCAGTAATACAGCAGCATTGTAATGGGAAGGAGAAAGGAAACTAAAACAATGAAAAGGGGAAATCTTTGTTAAATACCTTTCAGCAAAGCCAGGAACTGCAGCCAGGTGTCTGCCCAGTGGCAGAGGTCATTCAAGCAAGGCTGGACTTTTGTCCTGCCAGGTTACTGCAACAAAAAACAAGGAGAAATGCACATCTGTGTTTTCTCTTAAATCCAAACAAAGAGGGACTAGAACTAGAAAATTCTCTCCCTCCAAGTGGATATCAGGGCAGGATTGAACTCTTCTCAAAGAGTAAATCCCCTTCACCAACCACCAGCCCCCCTCCTTCACTTCAGTGCTGGGATTCTCCCTAGACTTGGGGACCAGGACCCAGATGTTTTGCCTGATTCCAAGGCATCATTGTGGTTTACGTAAAAAGCATAGGCACACATCCTGCCAGAGCTCCCAGGCATTTCCCAAGCTGATACCAGTGCAGTCACAAGTGAGTGTGGAGGAATGAAGCATCTCAGGAGCCAGGGATTCTGGGCAGTAGTGTCAGCCCACCTTTATAGCAGGGTTTGCCACGTGGACATCAGCTCTGGATCAGTCAGAAAACTGAGGCTGACCCTTCTGTAAGCATTAATCTTCATCTGCAGACCTCTCCAGTGAGATTCGGAAAATATTCCTGCCTAATCCACATCAGGCCAAGCTCTGTGCCTCCTCCCTTGATAGCTCCAATTGCCTGCATTGGGTTAGCAAAGCTTGGAGGATTCCTGCAGCCTGAGCTCCAAGCAGCTGCAACAGGCACAGCCACAAAAATGGTGACCTGTAGATAGCAGGTCTTTTCTTTTGCCACAAGAAATACTGCCATTCCAACGATGTTATCCATAGCATAAATGCCCTGGAGAGTGTTCCCAGCACAGCCAGAGCTGGTAGAGTTGGAGTTAAAAGGCCACAGGAGTCAGTCTGAACATCTCACATAACCC
Source organism: Petroica traversi (assembly GCA_025920805.1). Lineage (NCBI taxonomy): Eukaryota > Metazoa > Chordata > Aves > Passeriformes > Petroicidae > Petroica > Petroica traversi. The sequence goes on from JAHLSL010000022.1 coordinate 4,899,318, forward strand.
TACTGTGGCAGACCCAGAAAAGTGCCCCAGGCTTCTTGCATCAAACACTCACACCTTGTGATTGAGCCAGAGCTGCTCTTCTCAAAAGGCACCCAAACCTTCATTAATGATGTTAATTAACTTCATTTCAAAAGGGACTGCTATCCTCTTTGATTGATCTTACTCTGTCTGTTAATTTTAGGCTATGTATGGTTGCTGAAATTCCTCCTCATACACACAGGGTCTCCCCAGGAAGGATGCCTTTCAATTGGGATACAGCATGTTATCAAAGTTATCAAGAATTTCCTCTCTGTCTCTCTCACACCACGGAGAAATGTTGTTCTGACTACAGCAGTGTCACTCACTGAGATGACAGGTTAAGGATAACTGTGTGTGATTGCAGACTGCAAGTTGGTGAAGTATATGCAAACCACCTTCCAAATCCCAGGATGTATATTACTGTTTTTCCCTGAGGAAAAAAAAATCTTTTTTTTCCCCATGTAAAACCCAGGAATACTCCCTTTGGGTACCATGTTCTGATCTAACTCCTTTGAAATTACTTCAGTATGACTCTTATAGCTTTGGTCCAGCACCAGCAGAGGCCCATACCCAGCCCTTAGTTTATTAAACCCTGAATTATTTTACTGGTTTGAATCTTTTGTGGTAGTGTCATATGAGCACGTTGCATCTTCAAATCAGGTGACTGTACCCGCCCTCACAATCCTGTGCAAAGACAGAAAGTTAATTAAACATGTGTTTAATTTATAAATGTTATCCCTTCTGGGGAGCAGAGTACAACTCCAGCTAAAAGACAATGCTATGTTTATTTTGCTTCTTCATTGGCTGTTTCCAACCTGCAGTGGTTTATGGATATAAATAATGTTTTAGAGTAGGGAATGGTTGTGGTGGAAACTAAGCCAAACTTTTGAATAAGCCATGAAAAAAGAGTAACTTGAATCATGCAATGATTTCTAGGAAGCTGAAACAATTAATTCTTTCATGGGTAGAATATAAGCCAAAAAATAAAGCTTCAGTGTCCCATGGTGACAGCAAAATTTAAAAGTATGGTATTAAAGAAGGCAGAATTCCCTACCAGTATATGAAAAAAATGTTCTCATTTAGGCCAGCAGAAATCTGGACTAATTCCATTTGGATCATTGAGTTTGCTCTGGATTTACCACAGGGTAAATGAGAACAGAAGAAATCCTCTCAGGTTTTCTATCAGGGCCAGACTCCAAGAAGCTGATATCCCTACAGATCCAAGGTAGGACCTCTTCATCACCACAGGTATCTGTGTGCATTGAAATATTTGTGCTCCCCACTGTCTTCCCCTTTTGAGAGAGCTCCTTTCTAAAAGCAACCTCACTCCAGCTCAGCTCCTGTAATATTCCCAGCTGCTTGGGAAAGCTCAGCTCTAATCCTGAATAATTGCAAGTATTTGTCATAGGGAAAAAAATAATATCTGAGGATATGTACACCTAGGTTGTTGTGGGAGACTACAATCCAGACAGCAAAACATAATTGGTAAAATGTGCACTATTTCTGAGTGAGGATGTTTATCATTTAAAAGACAAATATTTTTTTAAAAGAGACATTAAAACAGATAGTTTCACAATGCTGTACAAGAAATGCAACCACCAATATTTCAGCTGCTGCTAGTAACTCTACTGCCTTCAGCCACCCATGAACCTATGAGACCAAATGATGTTTGTGTGTCCCATACCTGACACGGGAATGGTACCTGCCTGGAAGGCTTCTGACACAGGGACAATCCTTCCATAGTTCACCAGAGGAGAATTAGTCTCTAATCCAAGTGCCAAAGGGTTGGACTAACACAGAGTTGTAGAACAATCACACAGCAATCTCTAGATTTTGCCGTGGTGCTGGTGTCATCCCTTGGGAGTTCCAGGAAATAATGGTAAGATCCCAGAGAATGAGGCAAAAGGGCATATCCTAAAGAAGAATGCAGTTTGTTATTTGGATTAATAATAGGCAGGTCATGAAGTTTCTTTCTGTTAAGTAGAGCTTTATCTTCTTTCTACCTAAACTGTCCTCACTCCATTGACACCCCTCTTCAGCAGAACACTTTTGAGCCTTAATTTAAATATGAGTATGAACCCAATCAGCATATCTCCTCTGGCTGCTAAAAGAAGCCCCCAGGCTGTTTAAAAAATCAGACTGTACTCACAGAGAATTTGTGGTGTTGACTCAGATGCTGCCAGAGCACATTTTCTAAGGGGTGCAGTGTAGGCATCACATTTGGCTTCAGCTGGACTCAAGGAAGAGTTTAGTGCTGGTACTATCTGGATCCTGAGCAGAGCTGAGGGAGGAAGCCAGGTAAGTAAACTCAGACCTGGCTGACACACTTTGCATCCACAAAGGGAACCTTGGTTAGATTCATGCTACAAAGCCAGCCCAGCTGCTGCTCAAAATTCAGCCTAATGTTTGTTCTACATTCCCTCAGGTAATATCTCCATAGCAGAGGTTTATATTACTGTAAGGAAAGCATTTTAAACACTTTAATGGCCTGCTTTATACCCATCCTTGCCTTCAGTGGGTGCAAATAATTGCTGGTGCAATTTTGTACCCCCAGTTATTTGCAGTTTTGGTGCGTGTCACTGACGTGTCTAACTGGCTGGTAAGATATGTGGGTGCAATCAGATGCTGTAATTAGAAGTTTAAATGACACGAACTGCACCCACACATAACTACAAGTGCAAAATTGTATCCATAACATCTTGGAAATAACAAAGAGAGGAAGGACTTAGAAATTTGCCCCTGAAAATGTTAATTTGCATGGCAATGAGCTCAAACCTATTTGGCAAATACACTTTCATTACACAAGATTTAAGTCAATTGATTCTAAACAACCTGAGAGTGTTCAGACTCTCAGCATTAGACACAGCATCTTAAAAATTATACTAGTCTGCTGAACTAGGGCAAGCAACTTTTCTCTTGAGTTAGGTAACACGTAATTCATGTCTTCATTACTGCCTTAGCTGTGGCTGGAGTAAGCAAGAGCCTTTGCTTGCAGTGACAGATTTTTATAGTGATTTCTCAAGTCTGCAGCACAGAGTAAGCATGTTTCGTATTTCATGATAAGCAAATGGTGTGCAACAAATAAGAAGGTTCTTGTTTTGGAGTTTCTCTTGACACCATAATCATTTAATATACAATTATATATTCCAGCCTACTGCAAGGCAGGAATTTTAAACTGGCACCTCTTTGTAGGCATTATGCAAAGTTTTTGGAACCTCAGAGGAGTTTTCAATGGTTTTGCTGGGAAGACACAGATGCATTTTGATGCTAAATCAGAATCATTGTGTTTCTCTTATTTTTCCCTCTGTTTTAGCCCCAAGGCTCTGTTTAACGATCCCTGTGCACTACAGCGTGTGCCACACTGGAAATATTTCTTCAGGCTGTTTGTTATTTCTCCTTATCTTCTGGTCAAGGGAGACTGCGAGAAAAACTGAACCAAGTAAGACTGAACAAGCCAAAAGTAAAAGCACAACAGATGGGAGTATAGAGGGATAAAACAAAAGTGCTGAGAGATCAGATCCTTTCATCTCTGCTCCAGTATTTTGGCCCATCAGGGCAGCCTTTCCCCTTGCTGAGAGAGGGAAGCATGAGGAGACCATGGCAGAGAAAAGCAGCATGGGCTGCTTGCTGTACCTTGGGGAGATCCCCAACTTTGGAAGTTGTGTTTGGCCTGCTGAGGACAGGAAAGCAGTTTCCAGACAAGGAACATCCATTTAGCTCTTGAGGAGAGCCAAAATGCAGAGATGTTTCCTCTGAGCTACACCCAGTCTCTCCAGAGTCACACTGCCCTTTAGCCAACCTGTGCCTGCTTCTTCAGCTGGGATATTCCCACTTCTAAGCATCTCAAGAACTTCAAATCTTCAGAAGGTGCCCATCCTGAGTTCTGGAAGCTTTCTTTTCATCAGACCCTATCAAGCATCATTTGTCTTAACGTGGGAGCGGGCCCCTCCTTGCATTCCAAAGCAACACAGACCATGGCAGTTTCTTGCTGTGTCCAGCTTGGTTCCCCACCTCCTGTCTCTTCTTCAAATGCTTTGCTGCTGATCCTAAAAGAAACAAGCCAATATTCCAGCTACCCAAGCAGCAATCCCTGGAGAGCAGGGCTGGCTAATGGCAAACAGCTGCAGCTGTTAATGTCATCTCAGGGGATCTGGGCTTTAGCAGTGCAGGTCCCAGCTTCAGGCCCTGTTGACAGACCATAAGTTTAATACAGATAATCTCTCCTAGCAAAATACAGTGGGGTTCACCTTCTTGAGGCCCCAGGTGTCTAGGAGAAGAGGGAGCAGGTGTGAGGCACCATGTTGTCCTCTTGGCTGGGTAAACAGAAAGATGCTTCGGTGGTTTTAAATTCTTTTTCTCCTATTTTTTTTGTCTGATTTTTTTCTCCAATTATCACACACTGTGGCTGTCCGTAGACTGACTATTTCACACCATCTGAATCAAATGTCTGCTCTCCATTAGGTGTACAGGATTTCCATATGCCCTGGTTGCTTCTACTGCCATCTCTTCTCTTGAACCTGCAGAGCTGTTGGCTATGTTATCCAAACCACCCCTCTCAGCCCATCAAACCTCCCAGCTATCAGAGCAAATGGATCCAAGTAGAGGTGACAAAATGGCAGGTTCTTGGAGCAGCCTTGGTGACGAGCAGCACTCAGCCACAGCCTTGGATTTCCAGGATGCAGAGTAAAGGCAGAGTCCACACTGCTGATGGATAACTCAAAAATGGGGTGAAATGATCTCACCAAAGCAAAACTGTTAAGATGAAACTGTTAGATAGCATCAGCTGAGTTTATCAAAGATCTGGAGAGCCCTTGGCCCAGCTTGCCATGGACATCTGGCTACTCAGTGCTGCCTTGATAATGCCAATCTTCACCTCCATCCTCTGGGACGTGAGAGAGGGCAGGAGAGCCATCATCCATACATGAGGTTTGGCTGTGGGAATAAGGAGGCCTCTGCAGCCATGAATAATCTGTTTTCCACAGTTCCCACAACCCATACAGTGTGAAAAGCTGGACAAGGATTTGTAAATGAATTGAGCCCAAGAGTAATTACACGTTCCTGCAGATTACTTGGTGCCATAATTGCACTTAGTATTTACCATGTGACCTAAGCCAGAAATAATCATGTATTTACTTTATATTTATATTGTAACGTGCCATGTACTGTAATTATACTGCCACTCCATGGTACTTAACACATCATTGAATGTTCCACAATTATCATGTTAGTAAATAGCACTTACTGAGATTTGTGGCCTGTAATTTCAAGCATTACCTGCTAAAGATTTATTGTAGGAATGTCAAAAAAATGTTCCTTGACAATGTCATTTCATGTAAAAAATGTCAAGTCATAGAACCAATAGGAATCCGTTTTAAAAAATTCAAAATTTGAATATACAAATGGAAGTCTAGATTTGAAATTAAGGGCTTTACCAGTAAAATAGTGATCGCTTCCATGATGAATTCTCCAAATTTTTCTGCTTGAGGTTCCAGAATATTATAAGTTCAAACTGTCAAACTTAGGTGATTAAATGAAAGAATTAAATCTACCTTGAGACTCTTAAAGAAAAATGTTTTGGAAGAAGTTAATATCCACTCGACCTCTCATTTTATTCTGATTAAATCTCTGAGTGGCTAAAACTAAACCTTGGATTTTCTGAATGGATTTATGCTTTCATATACATTTGTTCATAGAAGTTTTCTCTGCTTTTTCAGTAGACTTACTCTAGTGAAGCCAAACATATGTTTTGCTGTTCCTTTGTTGGTCTAAGATCTGCGTATGAAAGTCTTAAGATGTTGGTCAAAGTAGGATAATTTAAACAAGAGTGATTTAGAAGTGAATCAAATTTTCATGATTCCTCCTTCAATGGAACTTTTCCATTCTGTAACACATAAGGGTGCCTGGATATCACCTAACTCTTGAAAAAAAAAAAATTCAATAAAGACCCAAGATTTTCAACTCATGTCAATCCCAACATTAAAAACATCACAAAACATTAGAAGAAACCACCCCAAGCTTCTCTTCCCTCCTTATGTATTTGGTGTTAATTGCAAACCCCATAGAATGGTGTCTAATGCAGAGATGCACACATGGAATTAGGAGCACCTTCTCTTGCTCCTCTAATTCAAGAACATGGACAAGCCACTATGTTCAAACTGAAGGAATGAAGTCCTGGCTGCACACATAGTTAGCAGTTCTTCTGCTGAATCCTCTGAAGGCTACGTGATTCCCCCAAAACCTCAGCTCTTACTGCAGCCTTGATCTGCCCAATATATACAAATGAGCTTAACTTTAAACACTGATAGTACCATTTACCTCATTAACTAGAGCCAGATGAATAATTCATGGTGCATAACTTACCCAGTGAATCTCACTTCTTTTTGTGTTTGTGAATTGTCTGCAAATAGATTCTTGATTGGACTCTTCATCTAAAATTATTTGCAGATTTTTTTGGTGAATCATAATCAGTCTACAGAGAGTTTGTGAGCTGTATACAGCGAGCAGTCACAGTTTGCAGCTCATGCTGTGTGGGTTCACTGTAGGAACATCAAGGTAACACTCCTGTTCCCTCCCTGGAAAGCCTTGCGTAACCAACCAACAGCAGGATGAATTTCAAATGGCACATATGAGCACAAAACTTGGAAATTCACACCCTTGCTGACTGTTGTTGTCAAATTCAGAATCTCCCCTCCGTGGAGGGTCAAGCAGTGCTGCAGAAAGGGAAATATCAAAGCTGCCCATGCACCTGTAGCAAATCTGAAGACTTGGAAACACAGTTCCTGGAGGGTGACAAGTTTCAGCCTAACAGCAGGTCCATGATAGTTACCCCTGCGAATGATCTCAGGCTGACGAAACCTGGATTAATTGAGCCTCTCCCCAAAGGAGGTTAAACTACCAGATCACTTTGCTCTTACTGTGGGCTGACAGTTCTCCTGTGGATGCAAATTAGTGATCACAGGATGAGTTCTTCCTGTGGAAGGCTGGAAGGGTTTTTTTCACATAGCCACCCTACTTGCTCTGGAGAAGAAGACCTCAACCCTCCAAAGTACCTTCTTCTGAGGTACTGAAATAACTTGAGAAGGGCTCTGATCCACTGTGTGCACTAAAGCTGCTGGGGCAGTTTTGTCAAGATTTCACAATGTTGCCTCAGCCTCTGCAATAAGAGACAAGAAGCCAGCCTGCTTTTGGCCACCAAAGTTCCTACCACTGCTTTCACTGCACCTAAGTGACCTGACTGAGGTGTGAGAAGCAGCAGAGATTTCCTCTTATACTTTCCCTACTCAGTTCAGCAGAGTTCCATAAGAAAATCCTTCAAACCTTCTTGACCCTATGGCAATTTAAGCACTGCCTTGCCATAAACCACAAGCTTAGATGCTTTGCAGAGTGGATTTGGTTTGCTAAATTAGGATTTGATTCTAAGTTGGGAAATTTTGTCTGATTAAATCAATCTTTACTAAAAACTACCATAATATCTCTGCAAAAACCAGAAGCATGCAAGCCCGAAACCGATGTGCTGTAGCCCAGGACCTCGTTCAATATGTAAAGATTAATACAATTTGAAAAAAACCCCTCTCTGCTATCATAAATCAGTCCCCAAAGTGGTCAGATGTGGACTAGACTTTCAAACACATCATTTTGCAGTGAAAGAGGCAGCGATGAATATGCAGAAGAGGATGGGAGCTGTCAGGAGTGTGCCGATGAAACCACGTGCTCAGTCGCCCCTTTGACCCATGTATCAGATTTTGAAGGGAAAAGTCTAGTTTTAAGCACTATCTCAGAATACAAAGCAACTGTGTCTACCACCACTCCACATACTGCTGAACAAAGACATGAGTTTTGCAGGAGGAAGATCACAAACTCTGAGAGGATCTCCCAGGCTCAACATTTGTTCAAACACAAGGAAAAAGGTAAGTCGAAAAAAATTTTAACGAGTATCAGGCTGCATGTGGCTCCAAAGAGACTATGGGGGACCAGAATTTTACACTTTTAAGAGGAGTAAATGCTGTGATTATCATCAGTCAAGACAATGTGTACAGCTTCCCAGCTTTGCCAGGCCTGTCAATTTTGGCACAATAGTTTGACATGAAACGTGCAAATGGAAAACGATGGCAGTGAACAACTTTAGGGCAAGTGAGCTCCAGTGGTTAAGTGATGCATTTTCTTGATGCCTGAGGAAATATTTGGTCCTGACAGGTGGATCATTAGCTGCATTGCACAAGGCTGTAGGAAAAGGGAATTATAGGAGTAGCATGGGAAGTTATTCCTGGCCTTGATCTGCCATCAGATTTAAGAAAACTCTCTTGGAGCTAAACACAGTACCTGCACTGAGCTTCCCAAAACAACTTTCTCTGTGCTCTGGTCCAGGATAGCATACACATATTTAAAAGATAAGGAAGTTGTAGGTACTGCATTGCTGATTCCCCTGTTGGTAAACTGCCTTGGATATCCACTCCAGCTTGTGAAAACACAGCTGAAAAGTTAGTCTGTGATCCAGAATATGGTCACCAATTAGACCAACATGGTGTGTGGATCAATAGGCTGCATCTCACCCCTGAGACAATGAGCCAAACACGAGCTCTCAGTTGGCAGGGGGTTCTGTGAATGAAAAAATAGATTAAGCCATTTCCTACAAACCCAGTGACATATCTAGCATAATCTCATTCAACCCTCAAGTGATATGAGCTAACTTCATGAGTCCTTCCTGGTTTCCAAGCTTCCCTGAAAACATCACCATGTAAAGAGTCCTGAATCCAGGATCTGCAGTGTCATAGGAACAACTGGGGCACTCAGAGCCCTTCCTCCAGACAGGAAACTGCAGGAATGAACCGGAGGGGACAAGGGGTGCACGTGTCCCACCAACAAGTTTGGGTAATGCTGAGCCACTTGCTCTCGCCCATAAATTCTTTCCTGCGGCACAACAGTCTGATGTAATGAACACTTTACGTGAGCCACAAGCTTAAAGCTTTTGCTCTGTGCATGTGCCATTGATTAGAGTGGTTGCAGATGGTTTTATTTTAGGTAATCAAGTTTGCTGAGCTCTGCCAGCATCAGAACAAAGGCATAGTTTCCCCACTCACTAACCAAATTTGTGGCCAAGACACTTGAATTGATATGAACTCTGATGGATGGTGAGAAAGCAGGGAGGGGGGAGAGAGCAGCTCGCCCATATACCTCAAGCCAGGTGCCTCAGACCTCTGCACAGCACATTTTACATCCCCCTTAGAGGAATCACATTCCTTTTTACTCCTAAAGAATGGGAAGGGGAGAAACACCTTATTTTTTTACAACTCCCACAATGCCCTGCTGTATCAACACAATACACTGAGCTGCAGAAAACAAAGGAGAAAACAACAGCAGCCACAAAACCCCACACAAACACTAAAGCCTCTGGAGACAGAATTCCTCCTCTGAGATGTCCCCTCTGAAGTCTCCAACCTGTACTGCAGAGTGCTGCTTCACATGTCACTTGACCAGTGCTCCCCTGCCATTCCCACCCAGCTGGAAAATCTCTGCAGGCTCCTTCCCTGGGGAAGCAGGGGAGGGAAAAATCTGAACAGTTATGTGATGCAGAGTCATTCAAACAAAATTGTTGTTGTATGAAAACTTCTAAAGCTCCCTCTTATTTAACCATTCATGCTGGTCCCAAGAGAGCCCTGTTTCATGGGATACTGAATTTCAGTCTCAGTGAAGCCAGTAGAAGGGTATGAAGCAGCATGAAAGCTCTGGTTGTTTGAGCTTTTGGGGGTCTCTAGGATGTGCAGGGTAGTCTGGGACTTGTGAAGTGGAAATGCCCCCCTCTTGGCCCCTTCCCATATGCAAAGGGATGGATGGAAGCAAATAAATATATACAGAAAAAATAAATGCATCAGGTTCCCAAGCTGTTGCTGGCTGACACAACAGAAATGGCTGTGATCTTCCAAATACTCACTCTGTGGCCTTTGTTTAAAGCTGACCATTGTACCTATAGGACAAGGGAAATAAATGGAAAGAGAGATGGTGGGGGGAAAAAAGAAAGAAAAATGGGGGGAGGAATACTGTAAGAGAGAAATCAATAGAAGGCATTTAGCAGCTGGGGTGACATAGACAAAATGCATTTAGAACCACAGACACTCATCTTCAGGGATGTGGAGGGGAGAGGGTTGTTTCATTCTGAGCTTTGCTTCTTCATATTTTTCAGATTAACAGTTCTCTGCTGAGCTGTAAGGTCTCAGAGGCACTGCCTGCTGGAAGGTTTTGATCAGTGTAAGCTGGGGCATTTCCAGCAGACAGGTTTATTAACTGATTTACTGACCACATGCATTCTGCGTAGCCCGAACTATTCAGCTGGTCTCTTTCTTTTCCCTTTCTCCGCACCTCCCCATTACTAACCATAGAATCATACAATCACAGAATCATACAATCATTTAGGTTGGAACAGACCTCTTAGCTCGTTGAGTCCAACTCCATACTGACAAATCCATCACTAAACTGCATCCCTAGATGTCACATCTACACATATTTTAAATACTTCCAGGCATGGTGGCTCCACCACTGCCCTGACTACACCTGACAATTCTGTAGGTGAAGAACTTTTTTCTTACTATCCAATCTAAACTTTCCCTGGTACCATTTGTGATGGTCCTTCTGTGGCCTCTATTAGGGCTGCAGCTTGAACTGTCCCTGGGGAGTGTCTTTTACAGCCAAGAAAGGACTCACCCTCCATTTCAACAGCAAACCTTAGCTATTGGACCATCATTTATTTTTTTTAATAATGTGCAACACTCAGAGTGAAAACAGCATGCCATGTAAATATTACCCTACCAAAACCCCTGCCTATTATATGGACTTAATTAGGCTCAAGAGAAAAATGGTTTCTGTAAAGTACACTCGCCAGGTTTAATGATGAATTTACTCATTTGAAGGACTTGCTTTATGTTCTTTGCACTGGAGCACATTAAAAAAAGAAGATGAAGAAGAAATGAAAGCTTTCAAAGAAACACTTTGGAAAAAAACCAGTTCAATATTTGAGCAAAAAAGCTTCAAAAATTTGCATCTGTTCTCCAGCAAGTCAAGCTGTGGATATTTTTCCCCTCAGTATTTTGGGATTTTTGAGTGTTAGCATTTTAAAGTTTATAACATTTCTTTTCATCTTATTTTGTATTGTGTGATGAAGTACAAAGTTTCCTTGTTACAAAACATCACAGACTTCAAGGAACCTAACCTAATCTGATGAGCACATATACCCACAAGAGGTCATAGGAGATGTTGTGGCCACTAAGTTTCACAAGAGCATTAAAGACAACAAAAACAAAACCACTCCCTCCCTCCCTCAAGGTACCACAGTGAGGATTTGTTGGCTGAGCATCATCTGTGCTGCTTCAGCTCCTGAGCCACCCCTTCCCACGGACAGATGGACATGCAGAGCAGGTCCTGCAGTGACGCCTTGCCATATAGTTCACCAAATAATCTAGTGAAATAGTGAAATAAACTAGTGAAATCAGTTTTCCCACAAATTTCACACCTCTGGAAGAATTTTCTGGTGTCTGTGGAGAGCCATACTAACACTGAAACCTTTCTCTAGAGAAGGCATTAACAGTTTGTCTTCTGTGCTGTCTATTTCAGTGAAACTTCTAGGAATGAAATGTCTTGAGACTTGTGATAAATTTGATTGAAATAGGCCAGGAGATTTAGAAGGTAGCAAGGAGAAATTTATACAGACACAGAAGTCATGTAATTCTTAGTTCCCATCAAATAAGTCTTATTTCCCAAGGAAAATAGGCTGCAGATACCCCTCCTATCTTTCTCAAATTCAGAGAGATATCTGTTGAAAGGTCAGTGACCATTAATTTCATGTTTATTCTTTTTTTTCCATATGCAGAAACAACTGTCCTATCCTTACATTAGCATCCAGTGTTCTAATGGCCTACCAGAAGAAAACTGTTGTTAAGGTATTCTGGACTCACTAGAGGAAGAAAAACTGAGGCTTGCAGTATTGGCTAAGTTTGCAATTTTCATGGCACAGCCTATTAGCTTGTTGTGGAATTGTTTTGCCCAAATCCATTTGTAAATGTTTTGCTCCTGGTATAGATAAAAAAAAAAAAAAAAAAAAAAAAAAGGTGGACCTTGATAAACCATGACACAAAGACCTATTTCAGAGGCTTGTTAAAGAATGAGACCTGCATGTAAAGTGATATCCTCATTGTGAGTATGTAATGGGATCTCCTCTGCAGTCAAACCACTTTCCTCTTTAAGGGACTTACTCAGAAGTGGGAAAAGTCTTTCACCAATTATTGAGCTGTTCAAAACCAGCTCAGAAGACCAACACTTGTCAGGACCTGACAGCTGTCCAGGCACCTTCTTTGCAAATCCACCCAGGGAGGTTTTCAGCTGTGCTCCTGCTGAACAGATAATCCTATTAACAAAACATCCTACTCCAGATTTAGCCAGGGTTCTCCATCTAAACCACAGCATAACCTAACAAGACCATGAGGATCAGCTTATTCCCTCTTCCTTCCAGGTTGTTAAGCCCAGGACAGAGCTAAGACACACCAGCAGCCTGGGTGTATGGTTCCTCTGAACATGTTGTACCTGTTCTGTAGATAAAAAAGGAACTTCAATTTCTAGTGCTGTCAGTGCAGTGACTTTTAATCAGTAAATTCCCTTTCTAAGACAGGCAAGAAAAAAAATTCCTCAGCTGAAAAAAAATATCAAATGCATTTTCAGCCAGAAGACATAAATATAACCAGAAAGCCATTTGGAAATGCTTTCATCTGACAACTGACATGCTTAGATCATCTGCAGCCCACCCTGTGCTTTTCTCACTAGAGAAATTAAACACTAGAACTGCTGCTGCTTTGAATACTCCCCTTAAATATTTTCTGGCACAGACTTTCCTGAAGGCAGCAGTGGAAGTCTCTCTGCTTAGGAGAGGCAAATCTTCCTCTCCTTTACATGAGACACAACACAGCAGATACCCTGGGACACGGGTATAAACAGGTTAAGATTTAAGAATTATGGAAAAGTGCCTACTTGAGACGGTCTGGCACTCCTCCTGCATAGGGATATTTGGTCCCACCTTCCTTATCACCTGTCTTGATCCCTTTCCGATCAGATAATCTGTATTTTTTAATCCCAAATTATCCCCAAAATCCCTTTTTTGAGGGTATTTGAAAATATTTTTCTTCCAGTGACATCTCTGTCCTCATGTCCATGCCACTCTGAGCACTGCATCTGAGCTCTGGTGTGCTGATGGGTCCTGCCCAAACACATTTCAAGGCTCTTTCTGCAGCATCTCAGGCTATGCACAGCTCCACTTGATCAGCAAAGGTCATTTTGGGGTGGGTGAACACGATCCTAAACAAACTCACCTTTGAGGTCTGTGTAGAAACCCCTCCCTTCAGCAGGGATTACAAGGACCACAGAACAACATTCCCTGCAGAGGCTCCTGAGTCTGTTTTGGCTTCTTGTTCAAGGTGTAATTAGACATATACAAACTGAAATGCAATTCTTTGACGAGAGGGTTCACTCTGTCACTTGTCACTTCAAGCCCCCATAAAAGGCATGAGAAGTTCTCAGCAACTTCCAGGAAAACCATCAGCAGTAAGCAGGCGGCTGAGGGGGGCTAAATCCCAAAATTCTCTTGTTTTCTTGGTTCACCAGAGGACAACTTAACAGCCAGGGCATGGTGCAGTGTTGAGTCATCTCTACACATGGCAGCTGACTGAGGCATATATGCAGCTTTACTCCAAATCTCTGCAAATCCATGCAAAGTCCAAATCCATGCAAAGGTCTTGCTGCTGAGAGTTATCTGACACCTGGGTGATCTCAGGCAGCCAGCAGTGCTGATCAGAGCCACAAATCTTAAAGGACAGAGACTGGTGTTCTGGGGGCTGGTGCTTCCACAGCCCACTGCCGAGTGCAGAAAAACTTTCCAACAACAGAAGCACTTGCTGTAGAAAGTGTCCCAACAAATAGGGCTGCAAATCAGCAATCCTCCATGAATACATCTTCCAGGATTGAAACATTTGTTGAAAGATGGACCCCAGCCAGAAACAAGCATTTGGTGAGTGCCTAAATTAAGTTAACATTTGCAGCCATGATAGACTTGGTCTAAAACACCAGGATGCAATCAGTCAATTGAATTACAGCATCTTAAAGTGGCGAGGTAAAAACTAATTGCTTCTTGTTGTGAGTTAAGCTCAGTAGTGGGCATTTCAGTAACAAGGGGTAAAGCTAAACTGTAGGTCCTATAAGAGAAACAGGCAAAGAAAACACAGAAAAGTAGCTGCAGAATCTGGGTTGACAGGCACTAGACAACCCTACTGCTACTTTTCATGTTCCAGTGTGCTATATCCTTAGCCATGTTATGCAAATCCGTGTGCTCCTTTCGTTCAGAAGTAGTTACATATCATTGGCACATGCCTGAGTGCAGATGGAGCTGCTCAGTTATAAAGATGTCTTGTCCTTGGTGCCAGGGTAGATGGGTCAGGGCTGTACCACCCAATCAACCAAGTCCTAGGGTGTCCAGTACTCCAGGAAAAGCCTGTGGCCAGAGAACACCCAGGTAACCAAAACACCACCACCCAAAACGCCCAAATATTTCTTAGTATATTCAAGGAAATTACCTCGTTCAGGAAGACTTTAGGCCAGGTTGGGATCTTTTCCTTCTCATGGCTAGCAGATGGGCAGCATGAACATCAGATTGCACACACTGGCTGTGGAAATGCAATTGTGTGCCTGAGACTGATCCAGCCACTTTGTGTCAGGGTAACGGACAGAGCTGCAGTTCTGCAGGAGCCACACCAGTGTCTCTATGCAATGGAAATAACGTGGTCACATCAGCTGTAATTTAGGTGTCTAAGTCATTGTGGCCATCTGGGCTGTCTTATCTGCTTGTGTCTGGACCTGGCTGCCACTGCAGTGTGGGTCTAGCTCTGCCCAGGCCATGAGGGCATCTCAGCTATGCAGTGGCACTTCAAGGGCCTTGAAAAGTTGTCTGAATATTGTATTTAGGAAACTGAACCACACGTAGGTTGATCACTGGTGGAGCTTTGAAAGCTACAGCCAGACATGCAGTTGAAGTAGGAGTATAGTTTTACTGCGGTTCGTTATATTCCACTCAGGCCATCAACATGATAATATTTTTTCTGTAGTTTTCTTTCTATAAATACTTTATTTCACAAATAATGGCAAAAGGCAAAAGATGTAGTACAAAGAGCTGCCACATCAGTCATAACATCCCAGGGACTGAGGAAAGAACCTGATGGAGCAAAAGGTAAGCAGTTTTGGAAGACATCTGTAGAAGACACAACTGCAACTGCAGCCTGAGCTCCCCCCAGCTAGGTT
Organism: Petroica traversi; assembly: GCA_025920805.1. Lineage (NCBI taxonomy): Eukaryota > Metazoa > Chordata > Aves > Passeriformes > Petroicidae > Petroica > Petroica traversi. The sequence goes on from JAHLSL010000022.1 coordinate 4,914,660, forward strand.
TGCTTAACCAGAAATCAGGCCACCTCAAAATCAGAAGGGATTATCTTACTTCTGTTTGCTTTGCAGTGGTTATGAATGAACAAGACACATCCTGACAGTTTTTCAATAGTCACAATCCATTTTTCTTTTAATGAAAGATGAGAGTCAGACTTAACCATGTGACTTCAGGATCTGAAAATTTCAAAAGTGTGTCAATAAGTTAAGAAAGTGGCTGTGCTGAACTTGATGTCTCAGTCTTTGACCTTCACATCAAAAACTTTGTATTCAGGTGTTATATGAGAACTGAACCATACAGTGTCACCAGAAGAGTTCAGGCCCATGGTTTACCAAAAATGTCCTTGCCTCATGCCTGAAGATGGCTCAGAGTCCATCAGTTAAACGCACAGTTGTCCTGGCTTTGCATTACGTTGACTTTTGGCAGAGAGGAAAAAGTCTTGTGTGCCAAGACTGCATGACAATTTGGGTTTAGCAGGCAATGGTCAGGGAAAAACCTCACAGCATCACTCCTCAGGAAAACTTGCTATCACTTACAGAGTTCCCTTGGTACACCACTCTGCTTCCTTTCATGGAGTCCTCCCCTGTTTCTGGACTATTTCTTCAAGAGGACACATGTCCAACCAGCTACAAAGAGGGGAGGAGCCAAGCATTGGTGGCAAGAGCTGTGAGATTGGTGTCTATGGTTTGGCCATGAACTTCATCACAAATATCTGAGTAAGGCACCTCAAAATGCCAAGATTTATGGCTTTCTGGTATGACTGTGATCCTCCCTGTCAGCCCTCTGGGGACAGCTCAGGGCAAGTGTGAGCCACAGGAGGTGATGGAGTTACACCAGAGATGGTTCATGTCATGTGCTTTACGTAAACACAAGGATTTGAAAAGCCACAAACAGGCAGGGAGAGCTGGGCAGTGCAGACTGTGGCTCACACGACAAGGCTTTCACAGCTCACCGTGCCAGTTCAACTGCAAAACCTCCTGGTGCTTAAATGGTGAAGTTCACACTCCCTCTCCGGAGGGGACAGGAGGTAATGGTACTCAGCTGTGACTATGACTATGCCAAATACCATTTGCTTATCCGAGATGAGCACAGATGGTCATATTTCCCTCTGTTTATTTTTGCTGAATGGCCTTTTCAGCCTGCCTAGTCTGTGACCTTCTCCTAAAAATGGGTAGCTACATCTTTTCTGGAATGCTGGGCTTCCTCCTTCTTCCGGAGGCAAACTAAAGGTGTTCTGCTGGTATCAGCTGAGAGAATGTAAATGCACCAGAAAAGTCTTTATTCTTTCAGTTAGTTATTTGCAAAATGCAATTTTAGGAGTAAAAAAATCTTCCAGGTACGCATGTGAAGAGTGTCCAACCAGGTGGTTCTTGAGTCCAGGCTATGCAGATTGAGAATTACAGGATTCATGAGTTGTTGCACTGTACTTTAATATCTGGCATTTTTCATTTTCAAAGTAGAAGTGCAGCCTAATATAAAAAGACATTTGAATCAGTGTAGATAAATACAAAGTGGAGTAAATCACTAAACAATATTTTAGTGTGACAAAGGTAATAAAAAAGGAATGAGTAATAATCAGACAGTACCTGCCATTTTGGTCACTGATTGAAAGGCAATCCTGGGGGTGTGAGGCCCCCAAAAAGCATTCAGACTGTAGGGGAGAGAGCTGGTGGAGTTTAAGCTTCATGAAAGCTCAGCACTCCAACCCCAGCAATACCACAGTGCACTGCACAGTGCACTGTGCACTTGGAGTTAAGTTTCTCCGTTAATTTTTAGTTAATTTAATAAGTCTTTGGCTTTGGCATGGTGAAAGCAATATTAAAAAGCATGTCTACTGTATCAGTTATTGAATATTTTGAGGCCTTTTGTGCTGGGACACTCATACCTACATAACAAGAGGCAGATCAACTTTCATGTATTGTACAAAAGTAATAAACGTAAAGAGTGAGAAGGACTGGCCTGGACTGCTACTCTCTCAGATTTCTTCAGGAGCTCAGGTGAGAAATTCACAGAATCATAAAATGGTTTGGGCTGGAAGAGACCTTAAAATCAGCTTGTTCCAACCCCCTGCCATGTGCAAGGACACCTTCCACTATCCCAGATTGCTCAGAGCTCCATCCAGCCTGACCTTGGACACTTACAGGACATCTCCCACAGCTTCCCTGGACAACCTAGGCCAGTCCCTCAGCACCCTCACAGGAAGGAAGAACAAATGGTAAATTTCTTCCGAGAGAGGCTGCCCTAATGGTCTCTCCCACCTCTTGTCAAAAGATGAAGACATGGCAATACAAATCCCAAAGCACACCACCTCTGGCCTTCTAGATCCTTCTCAAAATATTTTTACACAAAACCCATTCAAAGCCCACTGTCTTCAACAAAAATAGACCTAATATTTAGCAAGAAATAAATCCTTCAAAGGCTCCTCTTTGACAGCTCTCTAGAAGGTTCTCCATTCAGCATAAATACATTACATCCAGGATGGTGCTGAGTAGATACAGTGAGCCAAACATTTAATATTTTTCATTAATAAGAGGGCTGGTGTTGATGATTTAAGCCAATACCCTGCAGGGCCAAATTCCATGCTTGTTATGTTTAGAATTTCAGTTTGAAATATTCTTGGCCATCATGCTGTATTTAATTTGTTTTTGTTTAAGCCAAGGTATTTCCAAGTCATGTAGCACCCACCCAACCATCCAACACACTTTGTGGAGATGTTACTTCTACAAAGCAAATTTTGCTCTATTGGGAGTACTCTGACCTTCATAAATAATGTCATATGAAGTTCAGGTGGCAGAAGCTGCCATGGGGCTCAGTAGCTACAATGTCATTCTAGCAGCAAACACAGCTTACATTATTGCTTACTGATTATTAACTAATACTGATAATTAGCTGATAATTAACTAATAATTATTGCTTGCAGATAATTAACAAATATGCCACTGTTACAGCATGGCAGACATGTATCTCTTTGGAATGTGCTCCTCATTTGGTGCCCAGACCAAGCTGGAGAGGAGAGAAAATCAGGCTGGATTAACTATTTGATGTGCATTCCTCTTTAGTGGAAAGGAGAAAGAAAAAGCATTTCTTGGTGACAGTGAGTGCCACAGCTTTCACACAAACAGGTGAATGATTTTATTTTACTGAAGGAGAAATTTTGATCTCTTTGGTGAGCCACACAAATTATTACCAAAGAAAATAAAAGTGCTGCTCACTTTGGTCACTGCTGTTCTCTGAAAGACCCAGCTGAGATGGATGGCAGCACTGGACAGAAAGCTATTGGCCACTTTAGCTGTGAGCCTCACAAATATTAACCCTATATAAATAAATAAGGTCTTGACTTCACAGAGACTGATCATTGGAAATAGAGACAAAATTGCTCATTCTACAAACCCTTTCTTAGAGAAAATACATGGGTAAGAGAAGAATTTAAAAAAGATTAATGGATGTTGTCACAACCTTCTCTAATGACAAACAGGGCTGTCAAGGCAGGTCTCTGGCCCAGATCACTCACAGCATAGCCTAGGCTTGGGCTAGGAAAACAAATGCTCACTTGTCATGGCATTGCAGTACTTTCATTCAAGTCCTTAGAAGTGTCACAGATCCAGGCACCAGGAGATATTCCAAGCAGTTTTATCAGCAGCAGTCAAGGGGACTGCCCTTCTCCCTCTCCTTCCAGGATGCTGCACAGCCATCCCTCTTTCTGTACCTCACTCCCTCCATGTCTTTTCCCTGCCAAGGGGATGAAATGCATGAAAAGGTCACACGCCTCAGACCTTTTGAACTCCCAGCAGCAGCAGGGACAGATCCAGTCCCACACAGCTGGAACTGGGACTGGGGCTATGCCAGAAACCCACTGGATTATCAAATATTCCCTTGAGCACACTCCATGGCTCAGCAGGCAGAGGGTGAGCAGGCATTCACTCTCACAGCCTGCTTCCCGTTTGGGGGAAAAAACATTCCCATGTCCCAAGATATTACATCAAATACAAATGGCACGAGGGCTTCTGCCCTCTTGCTGAGCTCCTCAGAGAGCAGAGATTAGGCAAGGACAATGAATGGTTGAAGTGACAAGAAAAAAAAAGTCCATGATTTCCCAGAGGAAAAAAATAAATTATGATACTCTCCCAGGTTTTCCATCTTGCTGTTGACTATGCCAGCACAGTCTTCATATAAAAATCACAGAAAATAGCACTGGAAGGGATTTTGATCACTTCTTCTCCAAATATGGGATAAGCTGCATTCTCTTTTTGTGGACAATTTGATAAGTTACATAGCCCTTAATATCAAGATCAAAATGAGTGCCATGGCATTGCAGCAATACCACCAAACTGAGGATTGACTTTATTTCCCTGGAGATACCTGCAGGCTGTCTTCAGACTTAGGCAAGCACCACTGCACATCCATGGCTGGGAAGAGCAACAGTGATAAGGACTAGACTATTTTTGTTTATTTTAAGTGTAAAATCAAATTCTAACATTTTAAAATACAGACAAAGGAAGATCCAAGTCCACAAAAGCATATCTGTGCAGGAGTAGGGTGCATGAACAAGTTGGCACCTTTTGGGTTGTAAAACAACTGGAATCCCCTCACTCAAGAACTCCTTTGAGCAGACCTGCAGATGTCTCAAGATGTCTCAGTGGTGTGGAGGTCATAATCCCATCTTTTCCCTCTGCTATGTCTAACAGAGACTTTTTTTGGGTGCAGAGCGGATCAGAGATGGTGCCAGAAGTGCCTTGAATAGATGTGACCTCATTTGGAGAGTCCTGTAATAGGGACACCATCAGAACTACCTTATATACATCTGTAAGTGAGTTTAATGGAAACTGCTAAATTCCTCTACTGAGAGATAAGGATCTCACTGGACCCAGAGCAGGCCTTTTACTGTTCCACTTGCAAAAGGTAATTTTTAAAAAATTGTTTGTTTCTGCACCACTATTGTGCCTGAATGGATTGTATTGAGGGCTTCTGCCATGTACAAGTACAAATGGTCTTGTTAAACAGGAGCAGTACTCATTAAATAATAATGCATCAGTGAGAGTCTCATTTTGTGACATGTCTAGCTGGGTTAAGTATTCTCCTGCATGCATAATTGTCCTCCTTCATTCCAAAAACTTCAATTATTGAGTTTTATTTGCCTAGGAGTAAAATATGCACCAGAACCTGTAACACCTCCCCCTCCACTCTGTCTTTGGAATTTGCCACATGTAGACTATAAGATGTTGTCTGCAGGAACCCACAAAGATGTTTGGGATCCCAAAGAGTTTGTCTACCAAGTGGGACTGGTCTCCTTCCCAGAGATGTTCATAGTCATCTTGTGCTTTGAAGCAAATTTGGAAATTTGCAGTTAGTCTTTGTCACAAACTGCCCCTCTATTTCTCATTTCTCTACCTGTAAAGAAATACTAATGCACGTAATGTCCTTCAGAGCCCTCTCTTTTCTCCAGTTTACCATAAGCAGTAAGTCTTTCCAGAAAAAGACTCTTTGCAGTCTGGCTAAAACTGGGAGACTATAAAATTCAACATGGCCTACAAGTGTGAGCTTCATCTGGTTGCAAATTGCAGCATTTTACTAAGTGGTAAAAACACTGTCTTCTGGCTCCATCATCACCTGAAATATAAAGCAAGATCTACTAAAAAGAAATGGACAACTTGGTATGGAAATCTCTAGGCTCCTTCCAAGCTGGTCTAGTCTAATCATAGCCAGACTTCATATGCAGATAAATTCATCAAGTACTTTTCAAATAACAGCAACAAGAAGAAAAAGAACACGGCTCATTTTACATTGCCTGATTTTGTTTATAGTCTATGACAGAACTGATCATTTCATCTACATAAACATGACTTCACTGATATTTCTTAGTCCTGGGCTATTCTTCTGTGCCTGGAGGGGTTATCATTTACAGGTCTCAGTTTCAGGTCAGACACCTGGAGACCACCCTGCTCATATTTTTGTGGTCCTTGAGATCTAATGCACATTGTTGATCTAATCCCAGGTTGAATTCACTTTATACTTTCAGAGAAATTGAATTTCTAATGTCAGCAAACAGCTTGGGCTTCTCTCCTGTATGTCTATGCACCTCCTGAGGACAAGTAGCCTAAAGAAAGGGTCTAAGCTGAAAGTTTTGTCACTGGAGCTGCCCTCACTTTTGGCTGAAGAGTGAGCTGGTCACCTCACCTGCTTGAAGTCTTGAAACCCAGACATGGACAGGAAGCCCACACCTGGATGTGAAACCTAAAAGGCTTCTCTAGGCCAGGCTTTCCAGGCTGCAGTACCTGCAGGATGAGAGATCCATTAATCCCAGGGGGATGTGCAGAGCCAAGAGCTGCCACCAATGGAGGAATAGAGAATACCACTCTTGGGAATCCCAAACTCATACTTCCCCAGATTACTGTGCCCATATTTTGGGAGTCCTTTAATGCCGCCAAAAATGGTGGAAGAACAGGTTGGCCCCCTGAGAAAATGAGGTTAAGGTTTGCCTGTCCCACTGCACCTCCTGGGACTTGTCCTGGAAACCAGAAGCACAGAGCTCTTCCCAAAGGTGGAAAACAGCAGAGGAAAAGCCCTGTATTTTCTCCTGCAGAGATTTACTCCAAAACATGGCTTGACCAAGCAGCTGTCACACACCTTCAGATACATCCAAAACCAGTTGGATTCATCTTTAGAGGCCTAATTTTTGGAAGAGCTGAGCACCACCATCTCCCACAGGGAATGTGGCTACTCAGAACCTCCAGAAGAGATTCTCTTAGGCACCAACACATAAAGCACCAGCAAAAAATTCCCCAGGCACAGCATCAAACAGTTCTCTCCTGGGCCTGCCTTGATGTCTCTTACCATTACAGTTCGAACCTTTGCTCTAGCATTTACTTGACACAACGAGACTGTTACCCCAAGGAAACAGTTTTCTCCCCTATTGACATTATAACTTTATTGAATTTTATATTAGGTATTCTGAAATATTTACCAGCAGGGTTAGATATTATTGTATTTTTTTACTAAATAATGTTGAAGGCACAGAGGGAAAGGGCCCATCTAGAACCATGATACTCAGTTGCAGTGCTGGGGGCCTGGGATGTACCCTGCTCTGCTTCTGCCCTCCTGGATGTCCCCAGGGCATGATATTTAGCCTTTCCTGGACTGATTTGTCACTTTAATAATGGAATGGAAAGGGAGGGGCATTTTCCCCTGGGTCTTGGTGTCCAGTGGTGATCTGCTTTATCTCCCCACCACCACTGCCATCACAGTGCTAAGACAGAGAAGCAGAAACAAGTGTTAGAGAAAATTCAGTTTAGCCGATAATATTTTACAGTAATACAATAACAGCCACTCATAAAACAGTCCCTGCCCCATAAAATTTACAATGTAAAGCAGACATATAAATGGAACAAAATGGGAATAGTATAATGATGGAAATACATGGAGTAGGGAAGCTGTTGACTAAAGCTATCCAGCCATGCATGGTCAGAGGCAAGAAGTGATCCCAGCCTGGGAATTCACCAACCTTGCCCAGCACCCTGCAGAAAACCCCTCCAGCAGCTGTTTTCCAAGAGCAGTTATCTGCCTATTGACTGAGATGCTCCCATGTCCAATACAAGCTTCATCTAGCAGACAGCCACTATCAGCCAGAAAGGACCTGCTTTCTCCAGGAGCTCCAAGGTCTATATCCATTGCAATTTCAGTCAGCTGAATGCAGACAATAGCCACACTTATCTGAAATGCTGCAATGCTGGAAGCTAATGCACACTAAGTTAATCACTGGCATATTTGTAGACTGCCAAGTATATAATAGCGCGATAATGAATTTGTATGGCTGGGCCTATAAAAACTTTGCTTTTTATACTCAGGCATTTTAATTGACACAGAAATACATTTTAAAAGAGAAAGCAGGCTTGATGAGGTCAGCTTAAATTCCTTGGTATAATTACCAAGTCCATTGAACACAAATCTGAAATCATTTAGGTTAAGTTAATAACTTATGCCTTTAGTTTATAAGCACCACATTGCATCTCAGACAGCTCAGATCTTGGCTTTGCTAAAGTGGCCTGGCCTTTAATAAATTCCTCCCCACGTTTTTCATGTTATAGTTCTTTTACAATCATGGTTTTCAAATGGCAGTGCAGGTACAGTGTGTTTAAATCACCATAAATTAGAATTTCTTTTTTCTGGCTATAGCACCTTTATTGCAAGTTGTTGGCTTTTCTTTCAGCCATAAAGGTTATTACAGGCTCAGGTCGGAAATGAAAAATACACCATGTGCCGTCGGCAGATGTCCCATGACAGACCCCTCCTGGAGCAGAATAACTTTCAGAGTTTTCCAGGGTGGCTCTGTACAAATAAGTATCTTTTTATCAGCTTGGTTGCAACAACCTTCACATTTACTACCTCCTGTACTGGGTTTGCATGGCAAGGTTTTGGTTGCATGGAGGGCAACAGTGGTGGCTTCTGTGAGAAGCTGCCAGAAATTTCCCCTGTTTCCAATGGAGTCATAAAAGGAGGGGGAAAGAATGTTCCTTACTCACGGTCCAAGTCGGCATTAAGTACTTGGTCAGACATTTCTCAGAAGGTTGGTAATGATGGGTAAACACTTCTTCAGCTTGTGCTACCTTTAAGTTAAACTGGAGTGGCACGGGTGGTCCAAAGTGACAAAGCACTGATGACTATGAATAAGAAGGAGTTTTTGGAAAGCCTGTATGAAGAGACTTCTTCTAACCAGGCTGGAGGGAGTCTGTGGGAGATGGTGTTAGGAAAGTTTGCCTAACCAAAGCACTTAATGTACCTCTGGCTTCAGATTTGTCCATTCACTGAAGGGGACAAACTGCTGATGGACTGAGGATAGGGGAGAGGCAGGGAAAGCATCTCCACAGCCCATGCCAGGATGTGAGAAGAATCTACTTGAGATGCTGGGAGACAGCTGCTTCCATGCACCTCATCTCCCTGTCCCTGTGCCCTCCTTCCCAGCCTCCCTCTTTTTGTGTGAGTTCATCTTTCCCAGGGATGTCAGCAGATCCCTGCACATGGTATTAAGATGAGAAGTAAATAATGCTGGGAGGAATTTGCTGAGCCAGCTGGTCTTTTGCACCCTGTAGGATGCTCGGACCAAAGAGGCGTCTGCCACACATGTCACGCAGATGAAGCCCAACTTTGCATTCAACAACTGCACCAAACAAAAGATAAAAGCACTTTCAGCATAATAGATCATTCAAAGGGGCTCCAAATCCACGCCCCTCCCCACTCTTTGTACTCTCTCTCCAGGTTGCTTAGCAAAAGCTGATTTTTATTTCCAATTAAAATATTTCAGAGCAGCTTTTATTTATTATTAATTATTATTATTGTTATGTGGCTACTTTGAATCACACTTCTTCTTTCTAGTTCTTTAATCAAAAAACTGCAGCGCATGCAGTTCCTTCCTGTGAAATGTTCCTGTGTTTTGTTCAGTGTTTTGCATGGCTACACTCAGGTTTTTGGTGCATTTTAAAGTGGCTCCAGATTCATGCCTGAATTGCCACTAGTCCCACAAGCAAAAATGACAGGGGCAGAAGAAGCAAAAAACTTCCCACTAGCCATGTTCCTGAATTCATTTTTGTCAGAGGTATCACAAAGAATGTCATGTTTAATGTGCACTGGCTGACATTAAGGCAGAGGCTTGAAATGGAAAGAAACACAAGTACAATAATTCAGCATCTCATGGCAGAGCTTAAGATGCCTCCATTCTCCTGATTGCCAACCAAGAGGAATTTCCCAGGAGCAAGCACAGCCAACCCTCTTCTCGTGGGGCCAGGCAAAGTGGCATTTCATTACAAGCAGTAACAAAGAAAACCTGTTTATTTCTGTGCAACGTGAGCACTCAAATTCCAGCTCAGGGTTTGTGCTGTTTACATTAGGGATGAAATGAGCTCCCAACACTGGAACACTTGTGGAGTGCTGTGGAGATGCTGTTTCCAGAGAGGGGCATTTTTCAGAAGATATTGAAGGCAGAGCAACACCCAAGTGCTACCAAGTGACTTCTGTTTGATTCTCCAATCTAATTAGAGCATTTGAAATTCCAGTGGTGCTCTGGCACAGGCTGTGTGTGCACTCACAGAGCTTGCTGAGCTTGTGGAGCTTCTCATTTGAGACTCAAGAAAAGAGCCTGCAAGAATTAGTTGACTCAGCCCCACAGCCATGCAGGTGGATGAAGTAACCCTAAAAGCAGAGTTGTGAATAGTTTGAAGACCAAAGGACTCTGTGGCTGCTGCAGGCAGTGCAGAAACAGCAAAGGCAAGGTTGTCCCTGCCCCCAGAGCATCTTTCATCTGACCAACAAAAAGCAAAATCTTGCTCAGCTCCCATTCCTGTGGGGACATGAGTAAAAGACTTCTGCATCAACTGCCCCTGTGGGGACTCTGTCACTGCTGGTGTTTGGTGGGGAAAGGCATTGCTCTGTTTGGAATATCTGAGGTGCAGGTCCATGCACTTTTGGGTACAAGTCTCAGAGGCTACAGCCACCCACATCCCATTTTGGAAGAGGGGCTTAGGTAGCTGGGTTCAGGTTTGAGTGACAATTACACACCAAATCACTCATAAACATTTTCAGAAATACCTCAGGTGCCAAATTGCATGTTGGAATTGCTAAATGCTCCTAAAACTCCACACCAAGGGATTTAGGGATCAGATGGTGGGTGAGGCAGCCACATCACAGGTGACGTGAGCTCATGCCTGTGCTTTCATCCCACAGCAAACAAAGCAATTTGGATGGGCTGACTTCTTGGGAAAAGAGAGTCCGGCACCACCATTATCTGAGCAGAAATTGGCCACAACTGCCAGGAGGGAAACGAAACCTTCTGGAACTGACGAGTGAAATACAATATTTTTCACAGCTGGGGATATTTTTTGAGAGGAAAAAATTCAACATTATAAACATTTTCTATTTCCATACTTTTCTTCCGCAATCCCTTCGTGATCAGGAGAGAGTGGGCTGAATATGTTGCAGTAGATGATGCTGCTGTTATTTTTGGACCCATCAGAAATACTGTGATTTTCCTGAAAAATCTTGTTATCAAAAAACTTGTTGCCTAATTTGACATTCTCAGATATTTCTATAGGTGGGATAAGATTTCAGTAAACACACTAATTTTTGGCTACGTAACTAAATTGTATTTTTCTAAAACAGTTAAAATACAGTTCGCGATACAAAGGAGAGTTTCCTCCTGCCTCTTGAAACTTCCGTTCCATATTCTGAAGAGCCATCCCAATCCCAGTCAATTGGTTTCTTTAGAAAAAGATTTCCAAAGCTTCATTTACATCAAACTAGAATTGTGAGGTACATCTCATGCCAAGACTATATTTAAGTTTTTGACTTTTGAATTTGTGGGGCTTTAAGGTTATTAAAGTTCAAAATGAAGTTTTATTACAGTTCTTATTATGAGCAAACATTGTGTAAAATCTTCCAAGGTGTCCAAAATCCAGATACTAACACTTCTTTTTTAATGGCCAGGAGATCATTACAATGATCCTTTTATTTGGCTTCTTTCATAACCCAGGCCAGGTGAACACCTTTGACTCCAACAGCTCAAAGCAATATCCACTTACAGAATTGTTCTTTTGTTCTGACACATGTGGAGAACCTGTGCCTGAAAACCTGCTAAGACAGTGGGTAGGGAGAAGAAACAGATTGGGACAACCAGTCCCTCAGCAAGCTGTCTATGAAACTGCAATAGTTTAAATTCTTTAAGGAAGGTGTCCTGGGCTGAGCTTTTTACTGTTCATTTTACAATTCTGTTTATAACTTATATGGCATAATCAAATGGAAAACTCTAAAGACAGGAGAGAACAGTGAATTCCACGGCGGTTTTCAAGGTGAGGCTGTCAGAAAAGGGGATGTGCAAATGCAACTTTTTCCCTACTTAGCTATTTTCTGTATATAGGCTTAGGCACTTAATATGTTTTAGTGAAGGACAATGTGTGATATTTCCTAATGAATTTTATTGTGGTGACTCAAAGTGCTGCTGCCTCAATTTCAACCCTCCCAGTCCAGGATTGATGGTGTTCCCTCGGCTGCTTTGGTTCACATCTTAGCACAAATCCACTTTTCCTAGATGACACAGATACTCAAGCTTGATGACATCTGAAATTGCAGCTACAGGGTCTGTCAGGGAGCAGCTGTCAGTGCTCCAGGTTTCCCAGCCTCTGTTTTCTGCAGAAAAACACTGCTGTCTCCATTTTATGAAGAGTAGGACAGATGACCACAGTGCACAACTTCTACAGTGACCATCCCCAGGCTCCATCATCTCAAGTGTAGAAGAAAACCAGCCCAAAATTCATGCTGTGGATATGGGTACCAAGGGATTTAGGTCCCTTGGAAATCCATGGGACAATAGATTATGAGCTACATGGGGCAAGGAATACAGTCAAGCAGAGCTATTCACTTAAGGTAGGGTCTTAGCCAATAAATTTAAATAACAGTGATTTAAAAGAATCCCATAAAATACCTCGGTTGCATCTGCATTAAACTGAGAAAATTTTCTCAGATCTTCCACAATATATGTTACGCCTCAATCCTTCTGTTATCCTAGTTACATCTCAGAGTGGGAAATTTTCAACAACTTAATGACCTAGGGCTTGATCCCTGGTATAATGAAGGCATGCAGATATCATCCCTGATCTGTGATAAGCCATGTACCACAAAGAGGCATATCAAATTCCCATCTTATAGGAATTATTCTTTATTTGCCTCACAGAGAATGAGGCTGTGAAGCAAATTCTACAAGGAACATGGGGAAACTCTCTTCTGCATGCTTTTAACACAGGAAAATATTGCCATTTAATTAAGTATGAGGGAAATATCCTACTGCACTGAAGGGAAAAAAACCAAATTATAATTTTAGGAGCTGAAATCCTACTTTTCTTCTTTTAGACCACAATCCTTTTATAAAGCTGAGGAATTCATAAAACCTGCAGATGCTTTTGGTGTGTTGCACATCAGAAGTCTCAAAACTTTTCCTGTGAGACTCCATTCACACCCAGAACAAGAAATGGGTCATGTTTGTTCTAGAAAAGAGCCATGTAAGGGAAATTTGGCTGTTTTGGGTATTTTGAAGTTACTAGAAACAGCTCAAAACCAAAACAGCTGGAAACATAACCAGAGGATATTTTGACAACATTTAGAGTTTGTTTTTTTTTTTTAAATAAAGGGCCAGGGATGTCAGATTACAGCACCATAAATCAGGAACCAACACCCCAAAGTCAGTGAAGTTTCACCAGCAGCCAGATTTTGCTCAGGACTCAGTCTACTCCATTTCTGCACACCATTTCCAAGGACTAACAGCCTGTGAATGGTGCCAGTCGAAAACGTGGCCACGATACAAGAGGGTGAAGCACGGTGACATTTTCTCAGCTAGTCGGTGTAAGCAAACAAACAAAAATACAAAGGGAGGAAAACAGCCTTGGCACAGATGGGCTCTTTTGCATGTAGCTCTCCACACATAGAGCAATTTAATCTTGAGTCAGCACGAGTTAGCAAAGGAATGACAGGTTGTTACAATTACAAGCTGCTTTGGAAGTATTACTATCAGTGCTGCCGCTATTTATGTTTAGTATTGTTATTGATGCTATTAATACTGCTTGTACAAGCGTTTAATGTTACTGTACCCATGTAAATAACAGCTGGATTAACAGTTGAGAGAACAACATGATGCAAACCAGATTGATGGCTGAAGACACGGCATTTATTGGGTCACATTTCTGGGCTGCATTCCTGCAGATGTTGTGCATTCACACTGTGAGAGTCGACAGGAGGCTTTTCTAAATAAGCACCCCAGGGTCTGGGTTGTGGAAGAGGACATGATGATGTGACTTTTATTTTTTTCTGCCTCTTCAAGGACAGATTTGTTACCAGATCACAGTGGCAGGACTGACCACAGAAACTCTAAGTCCTCCTAAATTAGCCACAAGGAAGCATTATCCAAGAATTCCTACCAGACCTCACTTCGCATCTTGTTTGTGTTATTTGTGGTCTCTGGCTTAACACCACAAACCACCCTTTGCCCTAAACTTCTTTAATCACAGCCATAGCAAGGGTTCAGCAGAGACCCGAGTCTCACAGTGCTGATCACAGAGGAAGAGCTGATATATGCTGCACAAATCATGTGTAGCCTTAATAGATGATAGGAAGAAGGAGACTGCAATCTCACTTCCCTGTATAGCAAACCCCCAAGGGACTTGGATAAATGTTCACTGTAGCAGGATTTCCACTGCAATAAAATTTTTGCAAGTCACTGCCTCAGATGTGTGAAGAGCCATCCCATTTTCATTAGATGCCGCCACGGCACACAGTTAGAAACCCCCTCCAAACCTCTGGGTCTCTCCCCACAGCTGTCTCCCAAGCCACCCAGCTGCAGCAGCCTGATCCATGGGATGGGACAGAATGAGCAGAAATGCAGTCTGAGCCTCTCTGGGTGGCCTGGAGCTGCGCTGGGACACTGGCCACAGGGGATGGGCTTCAGTTGCTTCAGTGCAGGCAGCTAATGCCATTTTAGATGCTTCTGTCTGGCCTCCTGCTCCTGCCCCAGGTCTCCCCAAAGTCCTGCATCGTAGCTGTATTTAGGCATTTGAATTCCACTTGAAGGGAAGGATCCAGCACGGAAGGTTTAAGGATCTCTGCCTTTTCCAACAAGGTGCCTGGAGGCACATTGACAGCAGCCCTTTACTCTGGAGCAGATGTGCACTTTGGAAGGGAACCCTCTTACAGTCCTTGCTTACCATGCTTTCATTGGCATCATGGCACAGGCACAAAGCACTGGAAGGGGATTCCTTTTCAACTAAAGGGCCCTGGAAGATGCTCTTTGGGAGCACATCTTGTAAAGTCCTGCCATTAATGGATATTTAGGAGTCATCCTGGAGTAAAATTCAAAACCACAATAAGGATTATTTGCCCTTTTCATCAAATGCTTTCTTTTGCTGCTCTGTTCCTCTGGAACTGCACTACATCCACAGTTCATGCTGCCTGCAGCAGCTGCTGAAGTCACAGGTAAGGGAAAGTAAAGAAAACAGACTGATCTGAGCTGTTTCCAAGTGAGTGCATTGCTAGCCCAGGGTCAAAAGGCTGCCCTGCTCCCCAGTCTGCTGACAGGATGTAAATATATCCCTAATACATATCCCCCAGCCCAGGCTGGATTCCCCATGAGGATAACACTATCCCAAGTTATTTAGGGTTTTTTCGAGGTCACATGTCCTCAGGACATCATGTTCCTTGTTTCCACTCAACATCCCACCAGGGCTGCACAGCCCTGCCCCAAGCCACCAAAATCCCCCTCAGCCCAAACAAAGCCCACGGGAGCTGAACCTATTCATCAAAACCCAAAGGTTTCTTTTTTAAGGGTAAATCTCTCCTTCCTGTCTGGGAATTGCAGACTTTAGGGGAAAGCCTTTCCACATGCTGAATTTTGCATTCATGTGCTTTATATTAATATGTAGATGAGGTTCATCCCTGACCCATCACTGTGACCAGGTGTGACAGAAGTTCACTGGTTTGAGCCGTGATGCAATTTTGGCTGTTGGGTTCCCTTGGTGTCTGTGAAGGACTAGTGGAGATAGAAATGGCCTGATTTAGTCAATATTTAAGTTATAAGTTTAAAATACATCAGAAAAATGTAAAAATAACCCCCTGTATGTTAAATACAGAATGCATCAAGAAAAAATGAGATAAAATGCAGTTGCTGTATCCAGGTCGCTCTTCAAGCAGATTTCCTCCAATAGCTGAGAGAGAAAAAATGGTCTTTCACTGCTGAGATTGTAGTAAACAAGGGCTTGTAAAAGTGCATTAAAGCTGCTTTGTTCCTTTGGTTTATAAATGGGAAGTGCAGCCCCAGGTAACTGCTCTCAGTCACAAGAAACCTGTGGGAAGTGAAGCCTTCTAGCTAGTGAAGCCAGCTATTTGGAGTTGAAATGTAGTACCTGAAACCCAGGGCCATCTCTCACGTCTCTTCTGATCACTTCAAGTTCCACTAAGTGTCCCCTCCTTTATTTATGGAGCATTTATCCTGGCCATATTTCCAGGGAATGGAAAACTCCCCTGGAGAGGCTTTTTCAAGCAATCACATTAAAAGTTAAGCATCTTAACTTCGTACGGCGGAGTTGTCCCCATGATCAGAACGTACATGCTAAACCCTTTTATACTCTGTTGTACATTGATTATACTCACTTCAGTGGAAAAAGGTAAAAAACATAATTTCCAGCTGCAGTTGCCCAACTTTTATGGTATTTTATGTCTATCATTGAAATACTCAGAATGACCCATTCAATTTTACATTACAGGCATTACAATAGCTGTAATCATCACCAGATTGTGTGATCACCTCCTAAGAATTAGCCATTAGAGAGGGAAACTTGCTCCTCAAAATGTGAAGCCTGCAGGCAACACAGGAAGCAACCTTCCCTATTTGAAAAAGGCCAATTTTTAACTTCCCCATTTTTTAAACCTGTAGCATCAATAGGCAGATTTTACTGACATCAGGGAATAGTACATTCTTGGTCTGAAAGGCAATGGGAGATGAACTGTGTGGTTATGAATAGACACAAAGCAGGCATTGAAGCATCCCAGGGAAATATCCAGTCTAAGGTTTGGTCTCCCACTGCAGCTGCTTTGGAGAAAAGGAATCAGTCTGAGATCCGCAACCAATGCTAGCTCAGCCTGTACGAGCAGGGCATTAACAGAAACCCTAAATCCTTCTGCATGGGCACCTCTCCTCACCCAAAAGCAGCCTCACTACATTTCTTTAAGACCAAGCATCTCACTGTATTTAAAGGTGACCTTCTCAGTTCTCTGTGGTTTCACCACGGCTTTCCTGCTTTCAAAGCATTTCTTCTTATTCTTTGAGCTGCTCATTGTATGAAATGCTCAGAGGCTGTTTAGATATGACTGCATGCCAACAAATTACCCTGTAGAGCATCTGGCATTGGCATCAACTAGAGGAATGGGCTGATGCCAAACCAGACCTATTACCTGGCATCCACAGGAGTCTCTTAACCTTTACACGAAGCAGCCGCTACCCACGGGACAAAGTCAAAGGCAGCTGTGAAAAGTGGTGCCTGTGCTCCAGAGCAGGGAATGCACAGCAAGAAAAGACATTTCCTCCTTGTAGTGCAGAGCTTTGGAAGGAATTTGGGAAGGTCTTTTTGCTCAGACTACTGAGGTAAGAGGAAGGTGTTAGCCATTGAATGTAATAGGGAAGGATTCAGAAAATAAAGCAATAGTCAACCCTGGAAGATGGTTTTCCTGTGAAGCAGAGATTTTTTAAAATTATGGCATTCCTTTTACAATAGGCTAGTTCTTGGCAGTGGTTGTGTTTTATGGCACCCAAAGATGTGCCACGGGAGGTACAACTGGTTTACCCATCCTAAGAAAAACCAGCATGAATCCCTCTAATATAAATAACACATGTCCCATTTGTGGAACTTGCTCATAGATTAATTTTACTCATATTTTTTTTAATCTATTACTCCCTCAGGAAATGAGTTTATCTTGAAAATCCTACATCTATGGCAGCAGAACACTCTAGAGACCTGAGCAGAGTGGGTCAAGTTTACTTTCTGGAAAATGAGTTTTTCATGTTCCAGGTGATGCACATATGGCTACTCAAACAACTGCATCAACAGATATCAATTGTTTTCACTTCTTCATCTGTTTTATTCTTTGAAAAAAACAAAAAACACCCATGGGCAAGGACAATGAAGGAAGTGAGAAGGCTATTCCAAATCCTCTGTTTCACTGATGTCTAGAAACAAAGATCTTCTGACATAGCATATTTCAATGTCCTTTGTTTAACCTCCCCCCTTGAAAAATCTGAACACAGAGCCTTTGTTTTCTGGTGCTTTGTAGGCTAACCTACAGGTTATGCTTTGATAAATGTCCAATGAGCTAAGGAAACATCAAGGCTTTTCCTCAACATGTGTAGTTGCTGTTTTGTCTGACATCTTCTATTCTTGTTAGACATTACCATAAGTATTTAGGAGGCCCTTGTGCCTCTGAAGCTCCTGTTTGCTGTTAGCATAGCATGCTAAAGTACCCAGTGCTGGTATTTTATCCATCTTAGCCACTTAGGACTTTACCAGGTCCTTTAAAATTCACACTTCTGGCTCTGTCTCAGGAGACCAGGCAGCAAGTTTCAGCTTTACAAAACAATCACGTCCTTGGGGCCTGACACACACTTTAAAACAAAAACAGAAACCCAATAGGTGTTACACTGTGGTGCTCTGGAAGCAGGAGGCTGGTAGCAAATGACTTTTCTGGCATAACATGAATTCACTCATGGCAAAATTCCTAGTACAGTCATGGCCAGGCTTCTTATTCCTGATATACAGCAAAATGTACACATTCCTTCAGTCTCCAGCTCAGAAACACCAAATGATGAATTAATTCATCAGCTTTTACAGAAGCCACACTCCAAAGTCAGGACAGAGCTGGTACAGGGTGCTACTGAGGCTGCCTCCTAGGGAGGATGTGCTCTAGTGAAGATTTGAATAGAATAGCCTTTAATACCATCAGTAGTGACATACAAAAGACTCTGGAATAGAAATTGGAAGAATAAACCCGTGTGACAGCACGGAGAGAGGAATGCCTGCTGTATGGGCTGTTTGCTCTATGCATTGTGCTTGGCTTCAGATCTTCATTGGTCTGAGACTCTGGGTGCACTTCTATCCCAGATTATAAAGTGCCCTAAGTGCTTTTCCTCTCAAAAGCCTTCCCCTGAGTAACCTTTCCTTTCTGAGATTAGCCTCACTACTATGTGGGGTCACCTGAGTTTGGATTTTTTCAATGTAATTTCAGGTGAAACTCAGGACAACATAGTCCCCAGGACAAAGTCTTCTTTAAACAGCTCTATCTACCTCCTTTCTCCATGGTCAAAAGCATACAATATCTTACCTGTCTAGAAATCAGAAGATGGTGCCTACACCTCTCAAGAGAGAGATGACAGAATTTCAGTCGGATTAGAGAGCCAAATTACTTTTATGCCTCCAAGATGAAGCATGACCCATTCCAGAGAGCAATTTGCACTCTTTGCTGAATAGTTGATGAGCCAAACATGTTCTCAGTTGCCCACGAAAATCTACAAATTTCGATTTGCCATCCTGTCCCATCAAAGCTGGTCATCTCAGGTACCCCAGGCTGCTTGGATAGCTGCCATTCAGATTTCCCATGCTTCCCACAGCTACTTTTGGTCAATATTTGAACATAATAAGGCCTATCAAAGCTCCAGAGAATGTTGCTGGTCCAGGGAGATGGTTTCATTTTGAGCATGAGCCCATTAAGGGCTGAATTGGTACCAGAAGCAACACCACCCATGGTTCCCTTGTCTCCTTGCCCAACCATCCTCTTCCTCTGCTCTACCAACTTCAAACATGAGATTCACCCCTGTGTTTTCAGCCAGGTCAGGAACTGGGGCTTGCCTTCCCCTGGCAGTGCAATTACAGCTGTCAGGGCAAAGCAGGAGGCAAACACATATGGCCCAGGATGGGGAAAGGGTGCAGAGGTCTTTTCCGGCTTATGGCACAGTCTTCTGCAAGCTGCTCAGGGAACAGCACCTTTAAAGATGCTGCATTCTGACAGGGCTGTTCCCTCAGATGAGATGTGAAAACAGAAGCCCTGACCTCTTGTGGTCATTAAACACCACAAACCCAGTAAATTGCAATTTTCCTAATTCCTTAATCTTCTGTCTGAGCATTTTCTACCATACATGGTCAAAACTCCAGCATCTGGATTCACATCAGCCAAATCTTGTTGGGGTGGCACCAACCATGATTATTAGCATTTTTTCAGGCCCTCTAGAATTCCTGTCTGAAAGGTAGTTCTGTATAACAGTAGAACCAAGCTTCCCTCTGCAAGTATTAAAGAGCTGCCTGGGCTACACCACCATTTACAATTTCAAGATTGTTTTACAGACAGATAGCAAACCACGTAAGTAATTCATGGCACGTTTGGGAGAAGTTAAAGATGAACTTACGTTTAAAAGATTCATACCTGCTTCAGATGCCTGGGGCTGGAACCAAATAAAATACAATCTCCTGGTTTATTGTACATGGTGAATGATGAATGGTTGTTTTAATGGTGAGGAACTCATTGGGACAGAAAGCAAACCAGCAGTGCCAGAGTGTGAGGTTAATACTTATCAAGAGGCTGCTGCATTCCCTGAGGTAAAAAAAAATACTTAAACTAAAAGGCTGCTCCACCTGGGCAGGTGCAGAGGGTAGGTAGAAGGCAAAGAGAAGCCTTAAAACACCTGTACTTCTCCAAATAGGCATACCTAAAAATGTCCTGATGGTTAAATGCACCAGGTTCTTGCCCCTTCCTATATTCTGATTCCCTTGGTGCAAGAAGTTCATGGCCAAAATAGCACAGAGCATCATTTGGAGCACCTTGCTGCACCTCCTCGAGCCAGAGCAGCCTCCTCAGGGCAAGCTCCCTTCACAGGCTGCTGCTGAGATAATTATTATTGCTGACAAAGGGGGAAGCTATAGTGTGTCCCTCCAGAGAGCTGGAATGAGCCATAATGGCAGAGTGAATCGTGCTGCTGCACAGGAGCCCTCTGTGCCAGTGCAGGGCACACACACTGCCTGCCCTCCTCACCCCGTGCTGCCAGAGGGGCTGGAATCCCAGAGGACCAAAATGGGAATTAGCCACGGGTCCTGGCAGCATTTACCCACCTGGTTTCACCCACCTTTCAGCAATTCAGGCTGGTGTTTGTGCAGTGCCACGGAGAGGCCTGAGCCAGGATGGGTGCTCCAGGAGCAGCAGAAAAATCTCAAAACCACAAAACATGGCAACGCTCACTTTAATTCTGCAGACACTGCAAAGAGCCCTGATGACAGTGCATTTCATTAAGCTATTAGATAACATAAACACATTTTTGGAAGCATCTAATTTTGTATGTTACTCATTAAAAGTATTTCCTTCCACATGGCTTTTCTCCTGAAGAACACAGAGTGCATTTATGAATAAATCTCATTTCAACTGTTTTTTCTGAGAATAACAAAAGGTGCAGTTACTTGTCATGTCGTGATGCTCCCCCACCATCAAGGTGGAAGGAGCAGGATGGAGCTCTGCATCCCCTGAGCTGCTCCTCTCTGCACAAGTCCTCTCTGCCTCTGCACCATCCAGGCTCTAGCAGGGCTGTGCAACACCCACAGAAATGCACACATTTATTGCCTCTCCCAAGCACTTATGTTCCTCAGCTGGCTATCTTCAAGCATGCACAAAGCCCTTTTTCTTCACAAAAAAAAAATAAAAAATAAAAAAGAGAGAAAAGGCATGAGAAAGAAAGAGCCTCCAGACCCCCAGAGCAGAGCCAGGGCAGTGGCCTTGCCTGAATTAACACTCAGTTCCCACCCAGATTTTTTTTTTGGTGCTGTAATTCTTGAAGAGTACCATGCTTTTATATATGGGGAAACTGAGGCACAGATTTGGGAAAGGGTGGAGCAACAGTCACTCAGAGGGGACTATAGTGAGTTCTTCTGCTCAGCAACATCGTTGGAACTAAATTATCTTTAAGGTCCCTTCCAATCCAAACCACTCTATGACTCTATGCTGGCAAACCTCCAGCATAAGTGCAGGTGATTGTATTAAGGATTTTCCCATTGCAAACACGTCAGAGTTACAAGCCCACATGAAGGTGACCCCTGTCACCAGAGAAACAGGAATCTTCTCAGGGAAATAATCACAGATCCTCTCAAAAATCTGCATGCAAAAAATAAAGCTCTGCTGTGTTTGTTTTGTGGAGTTTTTTTTCCTGATTCCTCATAATGTTTGGCCAACACAAATCCCCTATTAATATCCCAAAGACCTCTTACACAGTGGGGTTCACTGCAGGTTTGTATTAAGTATTTTTTGATTATTACAAAACCCAAAGAATTTTATGCATTTGTGAAGGCCACGTGGCTGCCACTGAGGAGCACAACAGCCCACGGGAGCCCTAATTAATGTCAATTATTCTTCCCACTGAACTGCTTTGAGTCCATCATCACTGTGGAAGGAGATGCCATGAGGGGCAGCCACATTGGCATGGGCCAACCCATGTCACCAAGCCTGGGACAATGCTGGGTCACAGGAGGCTGTGGGCACACCTGGACCACACTTTGTACCTCATGGAGAGCTCTTGCAGGGCTGCCCATGTCCTCTGGCCATGCAGGAGGCTCCAAGGAAGGGATCAGACAGGCAAGACACGAGTGCTGCAGCTTGAGTCCATTCTCTAAAATAGACTGAGGTGCTGTAGAGCTTTTCCCAGTGCTGCAGGAGAAGGTGAATGCACAAAGGCACCCAAAGAAGAGCAGGGGGCATGAATGAGAGTGAGTGTGTGTGTGTGTGTATGTGTGTGTGTGGTATGTGTGAGCACAAGCACATACAAAAAGAGGGAGAAAGACAAGAGAAGCAACACAAACCTCACACTGAAAATTACAGCAAAGTAATTTTCTGGGGGCAGTTCTGCCCACACCTCTGCTGTGGGGGGAGAAGTAGGACTGATGCTCCAGCCCAGCAGTGTGCACAGCATGGGAGAGATGTTCCCACACATCAAACCCCACTCAAACAATCTCTGCATCATTTCCCCCTCGGCAGAAGGGCAAGGCACCAGCATTCCAGCTTCTGCTCTGCAGCACAGGGCTCCCATCAGGATCTCTCTTTCCCAACCATATGATGCACTAATGATGCCACCCAGGGATGGCAAGCAGCTTAAGAGCTGGCTCTACCCTCTGGACACCTGGCATGTTAAAGCGTGTGGCAAGTGCCATGTGCTGACTTGGGAAAAAGCCATCCCCACTTTGCACAAGCCACCAGGCCCAACTGCTAATGCAGTGCCTTCATCTCCCCTACTGCTGTTTAAATAAGAAGAGAAAGGAAATAAAAAAAAAAAATCCAGGAAGAACAATTGATTTGACCCCTGAAGAAGCTGTTACATTTCTGATTCAAACCGCAGATGATGAGCCATGAAAGGACAGAGTAAAATAACAGTGAATTAAATCAGGGAAAGCTCGTGTAATCTTTTATCATTGTAGAATAATGATATCCATCTCTAAATCAGATCAGATTTTATTTTCTGACACTTAAGGATCAAAACTTGTCATAATGTGTAGGAAAATGTGTTGTTTCTCCCAGGTAACAAGTGTTAGGACAAGAGGAAAATGGCCTCAAGTTGCATCAGGGGAGGTTTATATTGAATATTAGGAAAAGGTTCTTCACATTGGAATAAGCTGCCCAGGAAAGTGGTGGAGTCACTGTCCCTGAAGATATTTTTAAAACACATAAATGTGGTTTAGTGGTGGAACATGGCAGTGCTGGATCAGTGATTGGACTGGATGATCTTAGAGGTCTTTTCCAGCCTTAATGGCTCTGTGATCCTTTAAAAGCTCAACATACAGCACCCAAACCTGGGCACTGGAGCTGGGGAGCTGCTGCAGGGGAAAGTGCTGGGTGTGCCAGCCCAAACACTGGACAAAAGGACCCTGCTGCATTAGAGTCTGTCCCCAAGGAAGCTCTCTGTGGCTCCCACCAGGGCTGGAGCAGTGTTCCCTCCTCACATGTGTCATTGCCATTGCCCTTACTTTCAGTCTTAATTTAGTGTTCAATTTGGTGCTGTTACAAAAGGTTTCCAGGAGAGTACAAAATCTAGACAAGGGTGAAGAAGAGCTGTTAGAAAGTCCTTCCTTCAACTCAGAGGGTCACAAATCTAGATTAGCTTAGACATTGACTTTTCCTGTTTCTCTAGTGAGGGCAGTTAAATCCTTTGTTATTTCCAAATGAGAACAACACCTGAACATTGCACCACTTCACCTACAGAGAGAATTGGCTCCTGCAGAGCTTCAGGACTGCAGAAAAGATGATGAGGAAAAGTCACAAGACCTTAATAGGCAGAGAAGGGTGAGGGAGGACAGTCCTTACACTGTTTTCTCCATGAAAGAGAGGCACAAGTCTCTGGAACATCTCTTTTTCTTACAGAGCTATCCCTCCTCCTACTCAGCACACCTTTGGTGTTGGTATTCAGAATGTTCATAGAGCCTCCCAGAGACACCACACACCAAAGTGATAGAGAGCAAAGGCTGCATATTCATCAGAGGTGTCCCTGGACTGACAGTGTACTTGTAAGGACCATCAGCTTTTCTATTTAAGTCCTACCTGTGCACAGAGAGCACAGGTAGGTAGCTCCATGCAGCTCCTCAGGTCAGCCACAAAGCAAATCCTCTTATATCACCAAAGGCATCCATGATTGTGCAGATTGTTCTGTCTTGTTCTGTCCACTAGCCATCAGGAGTCTAAAATAAAGTTCTATTGCATACCATGTAAAAATAAATAAAACAGAGCTCTTTTCTAATTAAATAAATGATGAAAGGAAAAGCTAAGAAGCAGTGCAGCTGGGAACCCTTTGAAATAATTAGATCTACCTACTTGGCTCTAAAGTTTTTTTTACTATCAGGAACATCAAGAAGGGTGTCAGCAAGAGACCTTCTCATTTCTTAGGTGAACAACAGTGCAGGATTTAAAACCTATTGAGAGAAGCCTGGAATTCTTTAGGTTCACTGAAGCCAAAGTAATTCACCCTGAATGCAGGCCCTGAAGGTGACTGTGGAGCTTAGAATGAGGATGTCAACACGGTGCTTTCATCATTTGCTGGTGGAGCTGGTGCTGCACATGGAGCTTGCCTTGACCATTTAATTAATAAAGGGACCCACGCAGCTGGAATTAACGTGAACTTTCAAAGCATCAAAAAGTCCAGTGAAGGATCAAGCTGATATTTTCATTTATATATATTAGCTTATTCTGGGCCATTGTTGTGCTCCTCATTCACATGATACAGCAGCCTCTTACTCACACACACACCCTTACATACTTCCTTTCATTTTACCTCCACAGTGCTTCTGTGTGATGGGGGCTATCACAAATTAACACTGACAATGGGAGCTGGAAGGGAATTTTAGCAAGCACAGCAGGGTTTTTTTCTCCCCAAAATCTTTGAGGAGAGGGATTATTTCCCCCCTGCCCTCCTCCCTCCAAAAATGGTGAGCTCCATGCCAATGTTTTTCTCTGATCCTTTTTTCTATTCTTGATTTTACTCTGCCTCTTTTCTTTTTCCTTTCATTTAACAGCAAACTATAGCAAGGACAATCCTTTAAAAACATTTTCACTGTAGTGTATTGAACAGAACTGGCTTCAACGCTGGCAGGTCAACATGGTCATTCCACTCCTCAGCACTCCACAGGGTCCTATAAATTAGCTCGTGAGAATCCAGAATTTATGCTTCCCCTAGTCAATGTAAATACTGCCTTTCCTCTTCTTCCTATGCCAAGGATCAAAGGTTTCAATCAATATTATCACAAAATAATATTTGATAGAATGTTGGGTTTGTCTGTTTACAGATTCATCAGTTGCTTTTTTCACTCCAGTAATTCTCAAGCAAGGTGGGACTTCTGGTTAAATCAGTCCACGAACAGGAGTGATTGGGATTTTGAATCAACACAGGTGGTTTAACCAAGCATAGGACCTGTGTTCATTGTAGGCATCTCTGGATGACTTTTCCTACTTTGTATGTTCATGAGGACAGTACATAATTATCCAATTGTCACTTCCAGCCTTGTAGCACACTGGTCTTTGGTACCATGAGTCCATCAGCTATCCTGGCTTCGTGGTTAAGCTCTGTAGATAATCACCACTGAAGCCTCAGTGCATCACTATCCCCGATGCTGAGGAAGTATGCCATGAATCAGCATGAAGCTTTTATTTAGGTGGCAAAGCAAGAAGAAATGGCTTCATGCAAGTCCCTTGTTCTGAGGAGTGTTACCTCTTTAAAATTTATAACATCTCTTATTTTTAATTAAACACCCACTGAGGCCTTTGCAAAAATTCCTTGCAGTGGCCTCAGTGGGCATTTGAGACAATTTTACAGAGCAAGAAACTGGCTCCCAAGCAATGCCCTGTCCTTTGGAAGAGACATAAAGCCGAGACTGTGAGTTCTGTGAGCACAGCAGAACTCAGTTTCTCAAGAGCAGGACAGCTGCCTTTAGTGTCCTCAGCAACCTTCTTGCCTTGAGCTCCTCTCAGCCTTTCAGGTGACTGTCGTTTGTGCAGTTCCAAAGCCATCAGCCAAAGCCCCTCCATCAGGGCCAGGCCACATCAGTGCTCAGCCCGTGTGTTCATCAGAGCTGCTGGGCTCCAGCACAGAGTATGGATTCATAGTTAGCCTTTTGTGCAGTAACCTCATTTTGGGAATCATCCTAAACATTAGGATAGTGGGGGAGTTAGAGAAGAATCCATTTGCTGGCAAGCAGTTGACACTGAGAGCTCTGGGGGAGTGATGGAAAATGTGATGTCTGGGGTGTGTGAGTGTGGTAGCAACTTCTGTGAGTGACAGAGGGAGCAACTGTCAGGCTACCTCCCAGTGACTTCTTTCCAAAAGGGAAACTCGGGGAAATTTCTGGATTAAACACTACTCAAGGTTGAATGCCACTTCAGTATCTTTTAGCAGAAACCCAATGTCTCTCGGAAAGCCTCAGTTAAATATTTTGGTAGCTGCTCTGGCTGATCCTCTCTACAGCCTGACAAACATTTCACACCGGTTGCACAGCTTTTGGTTGGAAGTAATCCCAGCTTTGTTGACACTGACTTCAGTCAGCTTCAGAGGGCCTCTTAACTCTGCTTTGGGGCTTGTCAACACACAGCGGACTGAGACACAATGCCAGCAGGCAGCTCCTCCTAAAAAACATTATTTGAATCCAAATTGTCTTCCAGGCACTTTTTAAAAAACTTAATATTGTGCGAGCTACATGCTTGTCTGAAGAAAAATTTGTGTTAGTCCCTCATTGTTCAAATTCACAGAAGGTCATCTTCCCATTCCTGCACCAGCAACCCCAAAAATATCACACCCTGATCAGTCAAATATCTTCCACATGGCACCACTTGGTGCTGCCGAATAATAACCATATGTGAAGAGAGGCAACCACAGTAGCACTTGGAGATTATTTATACTTAGGAAAAAACTTCATGAGAGGTAATTTTTAACTTCATTTACACTTATGATCAAGCATCATTATGTGAAAATCTTCCACTACCCATTCTGCCTGGGATCTCCTGCTGCAAAAAAACACCTCTAGTCTGACATGGATATTGGTATATTTAGTTGAATCAATGCACTCCTGGGGCTCATAGAACCACAGAATCACTGAGTGCTGGGGTTGGAAGGGGCCTTTAAGAACATCCAGATCCAGCCCCCACCAGGACAGGAACACCTTCCACTATCCCAGGGTGCTCCAAGCCTCAACCTGGCCTTGGACACTTCCTGGTATGGGGCACCCACAGCTTCTCTGGGCAACCTGTGCCAGGGGCTCACCACCCTTATGGGGAAGACTTTTCTTTGCAATATATACTCTCTTTCAGTTTACCCTTTGTCCTATCACAACAGCCCCTGCTAAAAAGACCCTGTACACAGTTTTGAATTCTAAGTCCTTCCCTACAAGGCTGCTCTCAACCCATTCTCCACCCAGCCTTCACTGGTACTTGGGATTGCCCCAGTCTGGGTGGAGGACCTTGCATTTGGCCTTGTGGACTTTGTGAGGTTCCCACAGCCCCACCTCTCCAGCCTGTCTAGGTCTCACTGGTGGGATCTGGGATCCCTTCCCTTCAGTGTGTGATGCCCCTCACAGTTTGGTTCTCAAGTCAGATGCTTTAAAAAAAAACAACTCCACTACCTGCAAAAGAATAAACCTGCACAGGGAGCAGCACTTGTACATTTCTTATATTATTCAAAGGAGAAAGCAGAGAAATAGCATCAAAGAGAGAACTTTTCTTGTGACTCAGTAAGATCAAAGAGTAGTTTTATTACAAGCCCTGTTTTACTAGAAGATATTTATGAAGACTTAACTGGAGATGCTGTAGTTTACAGAAATTAGAATTACTTACTTGTACTAAAGGAAAACCTAGAAACCTTTAGAAGGTTAAAGGTGTCCTGCAGTAGTCTTGCTACTAACAGTTGAAGACATTTCATTGGATCGAGGCAGGTCCTGCATTTTGAGAAAATGTGAATTGTTTGCTTATTGCTTCCTCCTTTCCATTTGTGATTTTGATGTCTTTTTATTTTTTCCCTCATCTGCTTCCCAAACTGAAAAACCTGGCTTATTCCACCCACTCTTCCTTGTGAGGGAGAACAGGGCACATGCAGGAGTTGTCATCTCCTTCCATGATCCAGATCTGCTTCACCACTGACTTCAAGCACTGGCTTTAGTTCTGAGCCCACCCATGGACGATGGAGGTAAATGTCAACCAGGATGGGGGAGCAGGACAAGAAGAATAAGAAAGAGTGCAGAGCTCTGAATAATGTCTGTTTCAGAGGCAAAAGCCATTCAAGTTATTAAATGAGAGAAAAATTTATTTTAAAAAATAAGCATTGCTTGCTTTTATCATAAGAAACCAAAGCTTCGAGGCTTTCGTCCATCGTGAATAAACAGAAAATGGGAATGTAGAGTGTTTTGAAATTTTCTAATTATTTTTCATTAAACGAGGTCTGGAATAAACTGCTGCAGTTTCTCCCCACACTTCAATTTCCCTTATGTCAGCTTCATCTTTGTCTCTCTTTTTTCCAGCCATTTCAAAAATATCTGAAGATCAAGTAGCTGAAATTGAAAATGAAAAGGATAGGATGAAAGAGAGAAGAAGAAAAAGGAGAAAAGAAGGGGGTGGGGGAAAGCTTGGAAAGACTTTCTCCAGAATGCAGATCATGGGTATTTTCAGTGCTCATTGGAAAGGTCCCATCAAATTGTCACCTTCCCCGTGGCTGTGCTCTGGGAGCTCTTTCCTTTTTCCCTTTGTTTGCAGCCCGTCAGACTCAAAGCACCATATGGAAATGACTCACATTGCTCTGGCCACAGATTTGGGCCATGACCACACTTCCCTGAGCCTCTTCAGAGACCTGCAGAAAGCTCCTTCCTGTGAATGCCAGCAGGTCTCTACCTACAAAGCAAACAGCAGATGCTGCAACAATGGGCAAATGTCCAAATATGTAAGACAAAACTAATTAAAAGATGCTTTCTCATGAAAAGCTGGAGATTCTTTAAAAAATTAAATGCTTAGCTGGGAAAAACCCTCCATTCTGCTAGGCTGAGTGTACCATACTGCACCATTAAGACACGCAGAAGTATTTTTAAGTTGCCTAATGGCAAGGTTACAACATAATCTGTGATTAAGTTTCTTTGTGTTGTCAGAGGCTATCAGTCACTCCAGAAGAAATCTGATTTCTGCCTCTTGCCCTGTGTCTGGCAAAGCATCATGTCAGGAGGCTGATACCATCCCAAACCACTCACAAATTTCCAGTTCATCTAAGGAGGATTGTTGGACCATGGATCCAGTCTGTCCAAAGACAACATCTACCTGGTTCTCCAACTTTTCTGCTAGGAAAAAAAGTAGAATGTGCAATTTGTTATTTTCGCATTAAAAACAGCTCCCCCAGCTCTCAAAGGTCTCTGCTGAAATGGATTTTTTGCTCCAGTGGACTCCATTATCTTTTTTCCATGATTTTGCTCACCTCTGCTAATGGACATGGTTTTTCACTGTAATTATTTAGTATGCAGGATGTGCTGATGAGTGCTTTCTGTCTCAGGACATTTCCTTCCTAATTTGGAGGCAGTCAGGACCTGAAGATGTCAATAAAAGTCTGGGGACAGAAACCAGGGTATTTGAAAATTTAGTGTAAGACAAACTTCTGGGCTACTGAGTGTGATGATGCAATATTGCAAAAATCTCCATCAGCAGCTTCCAGTGCTCACACAGGAGTAGAGAGTGACCTAAATGTGCCCAGTTTAAACATCAGAACTGCACAGACACTGGGAGTATTTTTAAACAGAAAGTATTTTTCACACCACAAGAAACAAAACCCTTGAAACACAAAACACCTTTTACAAGCTTCAGGCTGGTATTGTACAGACATAGGATGATTAAATAAGTTACCCTTTGGAGTGATTCAGTGATCAGCGGAAAGGACTAGCAGTCAAGATTTCCCCATTTGTACTTCTATTTACCTTTAAACAAATCCCTGGTGGGATTTCTGCTTTACACAGACGTCAAACATCCACAGCTCCTCCAGACTTCAATTCAAAGTGCACTTGTCCAGCATCTTCACAGTGTGGACCTTCTGTCTCTCTGGACATTAAATTAGTCAGTGTCAAGATAGGGTTAATGCTACTGACCTTTGGTAGATTTTGCACTTTTGTTTGCAGAGCAATTTGAGATCCTCAAATTGGCTGTTCCAGAGGTGAAAATATATTGCAGTGATCCTCCTAAACAAACTCTGTGATTGTTATTATGCAGAGAGTGCTGCCAGCTCCGAGCTGGGAGAGCAAAGGTGTCCACAGCCATGGCGACATCCTGGAGGGTGAATTGGAAATACCAGCAGCAAAGCTTTTTTAGCACTGTTTTACCCTAAAATCAATAATAAATTTTAAAATGACAGTTGGAGAAGCTCAGCCCATTGCTCTCTCTCTGTGCACTCACGACTCTCTGTGTCAGTGGAGGCAAAGCCTGTGTTCCCATAAGCAGGTGAAGAAGAACAGATTTGATTTGGACCTCAAAATGTCAAATCTAGTGGATTCTAGATCCAACAGTAAAGGGGTACTGCAGTTTTCTGTGGGACAGAAAAAGCGGGGAAAAGTATCAGCAAGTCAAATGCAGTAATGGTGCACAGGTTTTAGGAGTTCTCTAGAGAAAATAATGTGGATGGAGAGGGTGGGGACAACAAGAAGTTTTAGACAATTGCTTTTTATTGGTCTAACTAGCAATAAAAAAATTGGGCCAGCTCCTGAGAACTGCTCCTGGATAATCAATCAGAGAAAACAGAGTTAGGCAGAGGCACCAAGCAAGTGACAGGGTGCTAATTCAAACTAAATTTTTAACAGCCCTGGGTGAATAACTCTCAACAAAGTATTTTCCAGCTGAAGTTTATGTGCTTCTTTTTTTATTTTTTCTAGACCTTTTCTTGCCATTTGGCCAAATGCAGAATTCAGCCATCTTCAAGATTATTCCATACTTGGGATTCTGCATTTCTTTTGTCTCATATTGAGGATAGGTAATATTTCAGCAAGGACAGCTGCTGTGGGGCCTGGTGCTCACCTCCTGCAGGGAGGTTCACAGAGTGACTGGGGGAGGTTGGGAGGTCTGCAGAAAGAGCAGTGCAAGCAGAACAGCTCCTCATAAATATTACTAAATTCAAATATCCAATGTGTTCATTCCTGCTGCAAACCTATTCCAACTGATCCTGGTGGGAATATTGAGACAGCAAACTCCTTCCTCTGTGCAGTCCATACCGTGCAGGCAGTGGATTCACCACACTGACCAAAAACCCTCTCTCACATGGATTTTTCCCAAGTCTCACTCTGTGTGTACTCATTCAACAGCATCCTGCTCCTGGCAGGCTTCTAGCAGGGCTCCTGTAAAACCACAGCACACAAACACTGTTGTACTCATACTAATATTTCTTCTCCACAGTTGGAGAAAGTCTGATCTTAAAACTAGGTTTCTGCTGGGAATAAAAATAGTGGCTCTGAATATTCAGTGTTTGTTTATATCTCACTGCTTCCACTAACATTCCTGCCGTTTAATTTGTTTGGAAGACTATTCAGAGGAAACTAATAAGTGGTGTGAAGACAGGAAGAACTATAAACCACTGAAATCTGAGCACACATTCAGTGACGTTATCCACATTATTTGCCTGGCTCTGTTAGTTAAAGTTCAAGTCAAAGGGGAAGTTTTGTTTTAAAAACAAAGCCTTGCACACGTATGGACTGAACTTCTTTTCCTCAGAAGCTCTACTTGGATCAGACAGGATCAGCAATCTGCATAAAAATAAAGAGCAACAATATTGCTCTTGCAATTAGGCAGATTTAGCCCTGATCCAAGCACAGACAGCACAATTCCCTGGCTTCAGTGGGAGTTGTTCCACGTTTGAAGATGCTTGTAACTCTGCTAGCCTGTTATCAATTTATTTTCTTTTTTAATAGCTGCTTATGGAAACATTGACTTGCATTTGAGGCTTCCAGATTCTGAGATTTTAGGCAGGTAGCATTTTGAAATATAAAAATATTTTAGTCTGAAATGAAACAAAGTCAAGTTTTGAATTAAGTCAAATGTAAAAACCACAGCAGAAATACTAGAAATGAAAATTTATGTACAAATGGTTGTATATGATACAGAATCACAGAAAAAGCTGAGTTGGAAGTAACAAACACTTCTTGAACTCTGTCAGGCTGGTGCTGTGACCACTGTCCTGGGGAGCCTGTTCCAGTGCACAGCCACTCTCCAGGTAAAAAACATTTTTCTGACATCCAACCTAAACCTCTCCTGACAGAACTTTAGGCCATTCCCTCAGATCCTGTCACTGGTCACCAGAGAGAAAAATCAGTGCCTGCCCCTCCTCTGCCCCTCACAAGGAAGGTATAACTGCAAGGAGTTCTCTGTTCAGTCTCCTCCAGCTGAACAGACCAAGTGCCCTCAGCCACTCCTCACATGGCTTTTCCTCAAGGTCCTTCATCATCTTTATTGCCCTCCTTTGGATGTTTTCTAATGGTTTAATGTTTTTCTTGTTAGGTGGCTCCCAAAACTGCCCCCAGCGCCCGAGAGGAGGCTGCCCCAGCCCAGAGCAGAGCAGGACAATCCCCTCCCTGCCTGGCTGGTGATGCTGAGCCTGATTCCCCCCATGACTCTGTTGGTCCTCCTGGCTCCAGGGCACTGCTGGCTCATGTTTACCTTCTGCCAGCCAGGACCCTGAGGTCCCTTTCCAAAGCCCTCCTCTCCAATATCTCATTCCCCAGTCTGTCCATTCACCCCAGGTGCAGAATCCGGCACTTTCCCTTTTTAGATATTTGCTTAGTATCTCTTCCAGTCCTGAATTCAAGTTATTTATGAGGATGTTGAGGAGCACAGGGCTGGGGATGGACCCTATGGAACCCTACCAGTGAGAGGTCTCCAGCCTGATGTCACTCCAGTCACTGTTGCCCTTCAAGCCCAGCCTGTCACCCATCCCATGACAAGTTTATCCAGATCTCTGCTGAATGTCGTGTCCAGGAGGACACTGTGAGAAACTGCGCTGAAAGCTTTACTGAAATCCAAAAAGATGACACCAGCTGGCTTCCCTTGATCAACGAGCTGTATCACCTTGTCATAAAAGGCAACCAGGTTTAATAAGTTGGACTTTCTCCTGATGATGCCGTGATGGCTGTGACCAATGGTGTATTGTCCTCCAGCTGTCATTCAATACCCCCCCAGGACAATCTTCTCCATAACTTTACCAGGCACAGAGGTGAGACTGACAGGCCTGTAGTTGCCAGGGTCCTCCTTCTTTCTCTTCTTGAAAATCAGAGAGAATAAGAGAATAAACAAACAGAGCATCTGAGCTTCAAGTATCTGTTATTCCTGATTGGCTTGTTATAAAGATTCCCTTTTAAAACTGAAACAGACAAATCAAAGCAATTTTGCTGTGAAGAATGTGTGTTAAAAAAAAAAAAAAAAAGAGATTCCCTACATAGTGTCTACATAAATACAAGAGATTTTAGCTTAACCTTATCATCTCAACTTCTGTATCTCTATAGCAGTTGCTCAGAATGGGCATTCTATTGTGTGCATTAACTGGAGTGGCTAAGGCAGGCCCGGGGCTGATAATTATAATTTGGTCCCCTGGATGATTGAGAAGCCTTGCAGAGGACTGCACAGTGCAACTTTAACAGCCCTTCCCGATGCCTAACTAGAAAATCTGTTTCAAAGGGGCTCCGTGAATTGTAGGGTACAGTCAATTAACTTGAATATTAATTATCTATAATGAATGTACCCTTCTTCGGGGCTTGAAAAGAAGCAAATTACTTGGAGAGGGACTAATTAAGATGATGTAATCTTGACCATGAAGAATAATTCCTTCCTAGTGACAGAAATGATCTAATTGAAGTATCTCATTAATTAATGTCTCATGAAATTGACTGATAAAATGCCTCCATGAATGCCTCCTGAACTTGGGGCCGGCAGAAGATTGTCACACACCCACTCCCGCTCCAGACCCTATCTATGACAATATAATTAGACCTTGGAAACACGCTGTGCTCAGAAGGATTTATAACTCTGCAGTGTGGATAATCTACAAATGCAAAGTTAAGACAGTGCAGCTCGCCACCGAGAGATTTCTGAAATCGGTGAGTGGAGCCATAAATCAGGTGTAATCCAGTGGATGACAAGTGAATTCCCCCTCCTGCCAGCCCTGCCAGCCTGCACCCAGTGCAGCCCCACAACCTGCTGGTAGCCCTGTACCAGGTGCTGGTGATGCCCTGGAGGGGCCACCTAGAACAGAGGCCAGACAAGAGTAAGAGATTAAAATCAGGTATCTATTGAAGGACTTCCATATTTACACCTTGGGCAGACAAAGCCTCTGGGAGGGGCTACACCCAAGATGGGCGATGGCCAGAAGTTTTTCACACAATTATAACTTTGGTCCATTTACATATCAGGGGTTAATCTTCCAATTACAACTTTAGGTATTGAAGTCATATACCCCCAGTTTGCTCCTCCCTCAACTCATCCTGTCTGTGTTTTTTGGAGCCTGAGGCAGTTAAGGTGTCCTTGAGTTTCAGGCCTAGAGAGGAATTGTTTTGTCAGAATAAAATGGGAGAACAGCAGCTGACAGGATATGGAGTTTTAGAGTTATACACTGAAGCACTACAGGATCCGAAAAATATAAAAGCTAAATCCTAAAGCATCACTGGCAGCTCCAAAAGGCTTCCATAGGGCACTGTGTCCAAGTACTCTGAGTTATTTCCCAGGTAAACAAAGTCAGAATAAAGGCATTTTGTTTTCCTCTCTTCACTAGATTAGCACATGCCTGTAGATTTTAGCTAACAATGCTTCAAGTCCCTGAGTGAGGGGCCATGGAAATACTCTTCCCCTTCTACACTCATCTTGCAGGGGAGATCCCTGTGTGATCAGCAAAGCTTTATCAAGAAGAAAGGCTTTGAGGTGCTGGAGTGTGTTCAGAGAAGACCAATGAAGCTGGGGAAGGCTCTGGAGTCTTGTGGCTGGGGGTGGGGGTGTTTAGTCTGTGTAAAAGGAGACTCAGGGAGACCTTCTTTCTTCTACAATTCCCTGAAAAGAGGTTGTATCCAGGTGAAGGTTGCTCTCTTTTCCCTATTAACAAGCCATAGAACAGGAGGAAATGGCCCCAAGTTGCACTAGGGGAGGTTTAGAGGGGGTATTAGGAAAACTTTCTTCACCAAAAGGGTTGTGAAGCATTGGAACAGGATGCCCAAGGAAGTGGTGGAATCCCCATTCCTGGAAGTGTTCAAAAAGCATCTAAATGTGGCATTTGGGATTTAGTACTGAACATTGGGTTGATTGTTGGACTCAGTGTTGGACTCACTAGAGGTTTTTTCCAATCTAAACAATTCTATGGTTCTACAATTTGGGTTTATTTATTCTGGCCAGAAAACCTGAAAGAAAACATATTTTGGCTTAATCCAAATGGTATATGTTTTACTTTGATTGCCAAATTGCATTCTTTCAAAGCTTTGGTAATAGCATTTTTCCATTTTTTTCTGTCCCACACTTCTTAAAGTCTTGAGCAAGGTCCTCTAAAACTGGCAGAGGGTTCCTAGGTTCCAGTGAAATATTATAAGCTGTAATGAATGGACTGGGGATGGTAAAAAAGGGAAATTTGAATCTCAGAACTAACAATGATCAATTTACTACAAGCCTGCGGGAGCTAAAAATCATATAAAGGAACTGTAGAAACACAGCAGCCAGGCAGGCAAACAACATGAAACTAGGCCAGCCCAAGGATGCAGTATTGTTATTTGTTTACAGCTTTTCTGTTAAAGTGAATTAAATGCCCACAGCTGATAAAAGGTTCATCTACTAGCACGGCAGCTCCTGAGTATCTCACACTATTCCAGCACTAATTACATTTCATAAAGCTACAAAATATACCATAACTAACATTTATTGGCCAATGAAATGTTGCTCTAAGTTAATAATTACAGATATATATGTAGACAATAAAAAGTGAAGCATCAGCCTGGACGCAGGAGGGGAGATTAAATGCTTCTGCTTTTACTGAGTGCTACTGAGAGGCCAAATTTAAGACCAGAGGCGACAGTACCCCAGGAGAGCCTGCAAGGATAGAGGGGGAAAAAAGCTTAACTGGGGAATTATGCAGGAGAGGAATATTTATTGCAGGCATCTGAAATTTGCCCAGCACTTTGAAACTATGGATCCCTTTCTACTTCTGAAAAAAGAGCTCAAATGGAGGTAGTGAGACTTCTGCTTACACCCACAGAGAAACTCCCACAGCCCCAACAAAATCCTAAACTCTTTCCAGAGTGCTCAGATCTTTACAGAGTTTGTGCACAGCACAAACTTCTCTCTCCTGCCTTCTCAGTGCTTCCCTGCCACTTCTACTGGGTCCGTGGGGACGAGTGGTGTCCTGCCTCAGGGCAGGTTGGGAATGGGAAGGAGCCTGGCCAAGCAGAGCTGCCATTCCTCCTGGCACAGAAGGGAATGTTAGACCTGCTGCAAATTTTGCCAGGAGCCAAACCAGACTGCAGCAATTTCCCCATAGCAACAGAAACCAGGAGGTCACCTCCTCTCTGGTGTTCCTCCAGGACAAGGATGAATATGCTTCTCAAAGCTCACTCAACAAAAAGCCCAGGAGCCAGAGTCTGATTGTTCTATTAGTTTTCTTTACCCAGATGGATTGGAAAAAGTCTGATTAAACCAAAAGGGAAGCAGAGGGAAGAATCAGCCTCATTCTAAGTCTTTTTGTCACTTGGCTGCCAGGTCACATCTTCACTGCCATTGATTCCCACGTAGCCAATAACCAGATACTGGGGGTTTTCACCCTACAGTGCTTACAGTTTTATCTGAGCTTGGGTACATATTCTCCCTCTAAGGCTCTTATTTTCTTATGCAATGAGATTAAAGCAGACTTAAAAGAGCAGTAAGGAGATAGGGAAGGTCAAAAATGCCATTTACTATAAATAAATGCTCTGTCAGTTTGAAGACACAGCACCACCATGGTTCAGGGAAACCTTCACCTGGCTGAAGGTGCAATGCTGGGCAGCTGTCACTCCTTGTAGACACTGTATAGACCTTGTCATGTGGATGGGAGGGAAGGCTGGGAGCAGAAGGAGAGATCTACAGGGTACAAATAGTGCAGGATGAGGTTTTCCTGCTCTAGCAGCTTTTTGCAAGTGAAGAGAGGATCTCTGAGTAGCAAACCAGGCTTTATTATTACTCCTGCAGTCTTTATGGCTTTGAATATATAGAATATGAATGTTCTTACCACCTGCTATCTCTAGAGAACTAACAGATTCCAGCCAAAGGCAATTTGGATGTTGTATGCCAACATACTGGTGCAACACTCCATGACAATACAAACATAAAATTCATGGACATTTTCAGGCTTAAAGAGACACATCCATGGGCCTAGTGACCCAACTGAGTTTTCCAGGGATAAAAATGAACTCAGGAGAACACAAAAAAAAATATAATTACATTCAAAAATATTTAGTGAACAGCACTAAAGAAACCACCCTGTTTTCACGACTATTGTCCACTGTTGGAGCAGCAGATTGTTCAGGCCTCTGTCTAGAGCTGTAGTGATGATGTTGAAAGGATAGAAAGCAGGTTCTGCCTTTAAAAAATTGAGTCATTGCACATTTATAATTGAACACCTGCAGAGGCCTTTTAAGAGAAGGACTGGGACATCCAGACCATCAGCCTGACTGAGGCTGGGCCAAGGCTTGCTCTGCAACCTGCTTTGTGGGAGGCTCTCTGTACAGGACAATGTGCAAGTCTCCATCCTGGATGGGTGTCTCCTGGGTCAACAGGATGGGTGGGATAGCCCTGACTCAAAACAGAATGAAAACCATATGTAAGCACTCTGGGGCACAAATAAATTCCAACTGCAGAGCCATGCAATTACAGCTTCAGGAGCAATGTGAGAGCAGACCCACCAAGTCCTCCTCTTACACTGAGTCTCGGGCCGGCAGACAGCAATCTTCTGCTGCACCTCATTTTTCCCACTGTGGTCATAAGAATTTTTTTGCGTCTGACCAACTGCCCTTCCACAGTTAATGAAGCTACAAGATCTCAGCACTTTTGGAGGAAAGAAAGATGATAGTCACTGGTATTTTTCCAATATCCACAGCCTATGACTCCTTCAGCGAGGAGGAGGGCACACAGAGATACCAGAGGACTGATCCATCATGAGAAGGCTCCCATCCTTTTCCTATCCTACCCTACTACTGCTGAGGCAAATAAAGTCCCTTCAGGGGCTTACAGCTTTGTGCACACTTGAATTTCCAAAGGGGAAATATTAGATACTGTTCCATGGGCTGAGAAATGCAACAGTATAAAGTGTGACCTAATAACCAAACAAAACTCTCCCCCCCCCCCGCCATCAGTTTTGTCACATTACTCCTAATTAATCCCCTTTGCAGCAGTTGCTCTTCTTCCCTGGCATGTATGATTGCTGATTGTTGCCATAGGGCTAATTCCCTTTCACAAAAGGTTGGCATAAATCTATTCCATAGAGGTGTCAAAGAGTTTGAGAGGTTAAGTTTTGTCTTATTTCAGTTCCATGGGGAAAACACTGCAAAGTTATCCAGAAGCTGCAGTGGGAGAACAGAAAGGTCCTGGGCCAGGCAATGTTGCTGTGTAAGGGAAAGGGGATCTCCAGTCCATGTAACGACGGCACCATTCGAGTGTCCTGACATTCACTGCAATCACTACATCCCCTACAATTTGCAGCTCATTTCAGTATCATAAATGATAAAACAAGATGTCAGGCATCGGGGAGCATCCTCCCATGGATGTAAGCACATAACTCCCATTAAAGTGAACGGGAGCTGTGCACAGTCAGTGAGCTGAGAATGTACTCTCAGCTCTGCAGAGCACACTCGCCAAGTCTGAGTAATCTGTGGTTGATTTTAGTTTTCTCCCCAGAGCTCCCAGCGAAGGGGGAAGCATGAGAAAGCTGGTGTACAAGGCATTAGCATCAAGGCACAAGTGAAAGAGCACTCAATGGGATTATTAGTGCTTACACAGCACAGTAATGGATGGTGTCCTATAGGAATACTTCCCATTCAGGAGCCATAAGCCCAGCCCTTCTTCCAGTGTAAATGAGGAGTGGTGGTTAAAGTAAGGGAGAAGAAAGCTAAGAGCAGAGGAAGAGCTTTTTTCTTTTCCTTTTTATGGCCAGGAGAGGCTGTCCCTTGTTCCTATCTTCATTTAACCATTGGTTGAGGTTTGCCTATGTGCCCTGAGAACTCACATCCTTTCCTGTTGAAAATCCCCCAGTGCTCCCTTGCTTCCAATCCAGCCCACCATCAGTGCTCCAAGAGGGTCTGGTCATGAAGAAACCCATGTAGCAAACAGGGAGATAATCACTGAAGATAAATCCTCACCTGCGTGGGATGAGCTGTCACAGCAGAGGATGATTGAAGCATTGAATCTACACAGGGACATTCAGGGAAATTAATTCGTTTTCTGTTCACACTTTAAATTAATTTGGATTATTTAATCCACATTAGGCTCCTTTATGCACACTCTCATTCAGAATTAGAGTGCCACTAATTCAGTTTACAAAGTAAATTAAGCTCAGCCAAATTAATGCTATGTTAAACTTGAATGAGGGTCTATGAAGAGATTCAATGTGGTTTAATTATCCACTTTACTTATCAAAAAATGCATAAAATAACACATTAAATGACACAAAACCAGTCCCTGAAGCAGAAGGGAATGAAAGCTGGGGCTCCTCCTCCCAGAAAAGGCCACTGGATGACAGTCAAATGCCTTCTCCTTGGCTTTGGATAGCTCCTCATTGAGCAGGAGGAGTGGAAGCAGCTGTAGTAGAGAAGGTCAACTACTTGTCCCTGCCCCTTGTTGTGACTGTGAGACAACTCTCTGGAGATGTGATGGATCAGTCTCCTGGATGCTGAGAATGAATGCTCTGTTTAGGATACAGACTGTGAATTTCTGCCCCGCGCATGTCCCGAGGATTTGCACAGCAGGAGAAGAGCTCCCAGCATCTCCGTGCTGAAGGATTGAGAGAGACAAAGTGGCCAAGAAACCACAGCATTTTAGAAGAGGGCTAGAGGATCTCCAAGCCTTTGGCAGTGTTTACCCAGAGCTCCTGAAGGATGGCGGTGATCACAGGGAACTGAAATACAGTGAATGTAGAAAGGAGAGAGAGAGAGAGAAAAAACAATTTAACTTCAATTTTCAAAAAAATACAAGTACAAGAGTTGTTTCTAAATATCTACAGGAGACCCAGGAACACTGAGCAACACTCACATTTGGATTATTTTGCTGTTTAGATCAAACAATTTCTTAACCAGTCGGATTCACTTTGGCAGAGTGAATGGAAAAAGAGCAGTAGAGATCATACTTCAACTTCACCATCTTATAACATTTCGTATCAAGGTACAGAAATATGCTCTAGGTGAAATTGCTACTGGAGCATGCAAAACTATATGGGAAAAATGATAAATTAGTATAGTAGTAATCAGCAGCTCACTTGCAAGAAGGAGGTGTATATCAAGAAAAAATCTTCAAGGTTCTGACTGGGATGTCACACTAGGCAATATTTTCCTCAACAACATAATCTTTGTGTTTACATATTCACACACAACATCACAGAGGGAGGGGCTACCAGCACAGCAGAAAACACAGCACTAGAGTTCAAAATCATCCTGGCAAACGATAGAAGGGGTCTGAAAAACTAGGATGCAAACGAGATTTTGTCTTCCATAAACATCAGGATCAGAGAGGAACAACAACTGCATGACTGCAAGCCAGCAACAACAGACTAGGGGGGAGATCTGCAGAGAAGGACTGGAGGGGTGGAGAGGATCAGCAGAGAGATGTGAGTCAACAGGGTTGTGCTGAAAACAGCAAACACCATGCTGAGGCATGCAAAGAGCACCATCGTGTTTGAGATGTGTGAAGAAAGCCTTCTGCTCCCTTTGCTGCTGGTAAAGCTTCACTGGAAAACTTATCCTTGTTTTGACCGCTGCATGTCAGGAGAAGTTGGATTGATGTGAGAGAAAGAGGAGATTCAAATTTAAAATTTAAAAAATAATAGTTAAAAATAAAAGAAAACTAAATCCAATCCATTGCAAGAAAGACAGATGTCATAATTTGTGTAGAACAAGAACAGGGAAGACCAGAGTACAGAAAATGGAAAAGTAGTACCATCGTAGTGTTTGAAATTATTATCACTGGAGGGTTCAAAAAATAATATATAAAAAGTTTTGTTTGAATTGAAGAAACATACAGATTAAGGAACTAGATCACTCCTTGGGGTCCCTCAGAACATTTTCACACAAAGAGTTTCTAGGTTTGTTCCCATTTTGGTGGGACAATGTGACTTTGATCAGATCACTACGTTTCTCTACTGATCAATGTTCCCATATATTCTGTAAATATACGGAAACAAAATTCTCATCCATTTCCAGGAAAGTCAAAAAGTAACACACCCAGAAAATGTGTCTGGTCATAGATCTGCCAGGATGGAGCTGACTTCCAAAAACAGGAGCTGACCCATCCTACTAAGGATAGTGATAGTACAGATCAGGGTCCTCCAATTCATTTTGCATATCTGCAGTAGCAAGGAAAGAAAGGTTTTGCAGTCTAAAGAGTTGTCTGAATTTAGCATTAAAGCCTCATTTCCTCAGAGAAAATGGGTGAACAAATAAATTTCCTATAAAAATCCATTTGCAGCAAAGCAAGAACAGTTTCAAGACCACAGGAGTGTAGAGCAGTCACCAAGGGCAGGCACCACTTTAACATTGAACCTGCACCCGACTGTTTCTTGCTCAAAGGACAGGAAAAAAATGAGTGTAAATGCAATGAAAGGAGTATTGTTTATGTGCCACCCTCACACTTGCAACCATGAACTCTGGCTGATTTTGCTTATCATCCATTAAGGAAAACAGCTATAGGTCATCTCTGTGATTATCTAACACTCAGGAAAAGCAATAAAGCTCAGCTGGAGGTGTCACCCTGCAGCAAAAAGTAAAGGCAGCCCAACTCTCATTTTTGTTTTTCACTACATTACTTCAGTTAACATAGTGCACTGTTAACATTAACTCCTGGCCATATATTGCTTTATAGATAGACAATCAATACTGCAACTGAAATATGATTTTGTTAAAACATCTAGGGGGCTGTATGCATTTAGCTTTCACACTATTTTCAGAAAATGAACATCAATATAAAAATAATGAGCCTCATAAAATAAAGCCTCGTTCATGTGGCTGAGCTGGCTTTTAAGAAAGAGGGCAGAGATTTATACTAAAGGCGCCACAAAAGAAACAGCTTAGAACAATATTCAGCATCTCTATCAACTCATCGAAGGACATTCAAGGCCAGCAGTGAAACACAGTTTGCCTTTGCTCACTAGGGCATCCACTGGGATGGCAACACTTGGCAGGAACAGTTAGAAACACCAGCAAGAGAAAATGGCAGCAGAGTCTTAAGCAGGAATAGAAAATTACCTCTCTTTTGTAGATCATCATCATAAATCCCATTTTTGTAGTCAAGCTGCTTTTGCTTATAAAAGAACTCAAGAAGTTCAGGAGAACCCAGCCTGGACACTGCAGGGACAGCAAAGAAGGACAGGGAAGTCTGTGGGGCTGCAAGGATGATGGTGCCAGTGATGGTAAAGA
Organism: Petroica traversi; assembly: GCA_025920805.1. NCBI lineage: Eukaryota > Metazoa > Chordata > Aves > Passeriformes > Petroicidae > Petroica > Petroica traversi. The sequence goes on from JAHLSL010000022.1 coordinate 4,957,350, forward strand.
GTTCTCCTCCCCCTGAGGGGACCAGATTCTTGGACAGGGGTAAACACTTTTGTCTTATCATCTGCAATTTTTGTTTGAATTTCCCTAGGACAAAAATAGTGAGGGTAGGGTTGGCTTTGAAATGAGACCAAAAGGAGTATTTCATCTCCTTGACAGACAAGTGATATAGCATGAAACTTCATATGCTCCATCTCAAAAAATAAGGAGTGTGGTCATGAAAGTGTGAGTGCCACATGCAAAAGACAGTCTATGCTAAACTCCTTAAGACATGAGCTATACATCAAAGCCAAGAGGAATTAGGACATGTACATTGAAAATGACACCCTCTTCTTCCCATCCTTATAATTGTCAGGATTTCATGCTACTACTTTTTTTAAAACCTTTCTGAAACATTTGCAGTGAATGAAGAGGTGACAGCATTCCAGGAAGTAATGTTGAAAGGGAAACTTGTAAAACAGCTGAATGACAGTAACCTGAATCAAATCAGATGGGGGACAGGTCCCTTTAGGACCAGATCCCTTTTAATTTATCTCAAGCAAGTCTCCCTCCATTCCATCAAGCTCTTTTCAGAGGATGTCTTCATTCAGAAGTGAAGGTTACAAAATACTTCATAAAAAAAATCATCTGTTCATGGCTTTCCTTTTACACTCAGGGGACATCACAGCTGGGATGTCCCCAAAGAAATGATCAAATGTTCAGTTCAGTTCAGTTCAGTTCAGTTGTGCCATTTCCAAGTTTCACCTCTTCTGCAGATAACTCTGACCAGCTCTGCTCAGGATCAGATCTGAATGGGGATCAACCCATTAGTGTTTCCCTGAGCAGCAAAACTGAGGTTAAACATGGGCACATGCCAAGAACGAGCAGAAGGGACTTCAGATCAGAAGAGCTTGAAGAAAACTGATCATCTCACATACATTGTAGATGTTCACCTGAGCTTGGTTTGTCTTTTTTCTTCTTTCTCTGTGGATGGCAGATACAAATTTATGAAAACTTTAACTTGTTTCAAATGCAATAAGACGCACTGTGGTATTTTAAAAAACAATTAATCATCTTGAGTTTTCAATTAAGAATGTGCAGAGACTGAGCAACTTGCCACCCCAGCAAGGCAGGAGGAGATGATTAAAAACCTCCCGTTCTTTTCAGGTGTTTTACAGTACCAGCTGGTTTCTTCTTGCCTCAGGGAAAGTCCTTTCATCTATCACATGTTGTGTTACGGGTGGATTATGTCATATCAAAGCCAATTACCTCATGTTACTGTAGCTCCTGACATAATGTAACAGAACGTTCTTTGGACGTGCAGCTCGGTGCAGATCTCTAATACTTACAGGCACAGCATTGCCTGCACTGTGGGCTGGCTTTGGCTGCCAAAACACCTCCCAGCAGCTCTCTTCCTTGTGTCTTTGCAGCACACTCCCTGCCCAGCCTCTGCGTGGGCTCCAAAGCTGCTCTGAATAATCAAACATCCTCTCCAAATCCATCTGGAGGGGAACTCCTAACAGCCAAAGTCTCTCTCCAAAATTTTCAATTCACTTTTCAGGCACAAGGAGAAGCAATGATGGGTACAGAGATAAGGACGGATGGAGAGCAAATGGGGGTAAGCCCAGGAACACAGGCACACAAACCTCCTTCAGAAGGCAAGCCAAGCAACTGCCTGAAGCCTGATGAACTCAGGGAGGCTGCTCTGTCTGTTTAATATTTGTTTACATGTTTCCTTTCCTTGTTTCATTTGTCCCAGACAGGCAAGCTCCCAGGGATGGAATTTAATCACTATCTCACTTAAGAGCATGTCAAAAAAGAAATTCCTAAGAGGATGACAGGGTTTCTATCCTTTCCTGCTGTGAGGACAAGGAGTGGATTCTCTCTAATCCTCATTCCTGCACTTCCTGTTCTCCACCAGGTGCACAGGGGACCATGAACACGAATCTCAGCCTCTTTCTCCTTCCATAGGTCTGCCAGCTCAAAAATTACCTTTTTTTTTCCAGTCTGAAATCAGACACTCTCCATGTCCTTTCCTCACATAAAATGGTGTTAACTAAGCAGGACTAAGCAGGACTCCATAGACCTCAACCTGGTTCCAGTAGGATCCAACTCAACTCATTATCTTCCATTTTTCCCCTTTAACTCCCAGAGCTGGATCCAGGGTGCAAGATGCTATCTCCTTCCTAGCTCAGAAGAGTCACTAGGTCCTGGCCAGTCAATCTGCTTGTAGATTTGGGCATCACCAGATTTCGTAGGACCGGGGTGATCTTCATCCAAAGATGCAAGTGTTCAGCTCTTGGCTGATCTTTATCCTTCACCCCTTCGGTATTTTCTTTCAATGGTCTTCAACACATCTTATCTGAAAGGTTCCTTCTGTTTTGGTCCATAACCAGAGATGATAAACTGGTTCATTCTCATTGCCCGCACCAATTCCCATAAAGTAACTCTTATTCCCTTAAAAGTTACTCAAAAATTTCTTAGGGTTGTTGTTCCAATGTAGGAAGCTGAGGAAGAGCTCAGAGATTGGAAAATGTCATAGTTTGTCATGCAGGTTTTCCCTCCCAAGTCAGCAACCTTTACCATGCCTTACACACCCTACACATTTTATGAATTCCCCTGGGGCTGGAGATGTGGTTCCACTTATTTGTGCAGTATATAGCTCAACATGGTCCAATTGTTCCTGATTTATTCTGCAACATAAATATTAAGTAGTTATGTTATGACCTTTAGTTGATAACAACACCAGGGTGATGAGCATTTTGGCACAGGACAAGCAATGTGTCCTGGGAGATTTCCATTATACCCTTGATATTTAAATCACTCTACAAAAGGCCAGCTGAAGAAATCTGATCATTTTGAAGATCTGGACCCTTACCAAAGAAACTGAGTCTCCTTCCTCTGTCACACATACCTTATACACTCATGTCCTGCTCTGGCTGTTTTACAGCCACCACTGGCACAGCTCCAGGGAGGGAACTTAAATCCCACAGCAAGGACTCCACTGTGCTGTCAAAGCCAATCTCCAAGTCAGTGCTGCTGGGAAAAAAATCTCACCAGGCAGATGCAAGATTGTGCTGAGAACAGTAGAGACAGAAGATAGCAGTCCAACTTGACTAGTGGGTGATGTTACCATGCAAAGGTTAATAACAAAGCTCCTCCCCACGGACAGAACAAAGACACATAAAGATTCTAAAGTGCCTTGAGCTGTACCTTAGGTCTTATATATGATGCAAGGCAGATTTATGCAGATGTTCAAGAGCAATCCCTGGAAGAGGAACGGTGTAATGAGGCTATCATGAGACTATGCCTGAATTCATTAGCTGAGACAAAGGTAATGACTTTCTCTTTCTTCAACATACCTGATTCCCATTGCTGTCTACACAGGGACACGAGGAAGTAGTCTGAGTGCAGAGATTCATAAAATTAACTGTCCCATAAATCACATCCTCTATGGCATACATTAGTTTATTGACATTTTGGCAATTTTGGCCAGCAGGATGTCAAAATGGGTGACTGTAGGGGAAAAGACGAACTGGAGATGGAGCACACCAGAAGCACATACAGGTTTTGGCAGGTCTAGGGATAATGGGAAGGATACAGCAAGCTCAGAAGATTTACAGATTTGGCCTGATATCCCAAACTCATCTGACCTTGCTAATCTTCTGCATTTCCACCATCACTTATGATAAAGAGGACCATGAATTAGATGGAATAGTTTTACACACCTTTCAGTAGCAAGAGGTTCTGTAATTTACGGAGTCTTTTCCTTCTGGTGGAACAGTAAGTGGCAAAACTATGGGGCCTTGACAGGTCCCATATAACATTAAAGCAAAGAGTGAGATAATAGAAATCACATTTAACTGCCAATGAAGAAGAGAAAAGCCCAGCAGTTCTTATCTCAGCTTTATTGGTCCCTGTGAAATGCTGTTAGCTTTTACTGTTGTTGATACACCTAATGTCCATTCTCATAATTTGTGCTGTATCACCTAAATGAGAACGTGAGAGGAATTTGGGTGCACCCAAGGCACAGGAATGAAGGCAGATGGAGAGAGAGCATCACTGCATGCAAGCTCTTGCTGTGCATTAGAGCTGGACAAAAATCTAGTGATGTGCTTACCTGGAAGGCAGAGTCTCTTGATCTTGACTTTGTGTAAATATGTAAAAAAATCCCCTGGTGAGCTCTGACTGAACCACCTCAGAGCCAGAAGCCAAAGCTGGACCATCAGGAGTGAGTGAAATAGCCTTGCTGAGAAATGGGCTTTGTTAGATTGGGCACAGCACTGTACCAAAATGCCCTTGGATATCAATCACACCTCAAAGGTGCTCCAATTATTGAATCAACCTGCTCATATCAGGCCATGCTGTTCTGCTCAAAGGAAAAACTAAACCAGGTAAATGGGACAAGCAGAAAGAAAGGACCAAATATATCTGCAATGGCAAGATGGTAGAGCCCTCTGTTCCCACAGGGCCAGGAGCACTATGGGGACAACTGAAATAAGTTTTGAGTCCTCACATAACAAAACAAATTAAATCCACCACATTACCAGGATGAGCAGGATATTTAGAAAAAAGACATCCTGTCCATCTGACAAAGGGCTAACACATCTCCACAAGGCCCTTTTCAAACTCTGCAGCAACTGGCGTAGTTCAAACCGCAATTTTGCAATGGTCTCCTGAGGAGTCCCAGCTGATGGACTCATTTCCATTTAGATGCCAAAGCAGAAAAGCATCTATGAACTTCATAATCTTGATCATCTTCAGCCCAGGGAGCCAGAGACAATTTCTTCCATTCAAGCAAGAAAAACACTTGAAACACCAACATGGGGAAAACACTTAACTCTTTAAACTCCCAGACAATGCCCAGTGGCAGTTGTCATGTTTTACACTCTCTATTTTTAGAAATGATGGATTGAAAAGTACTTTTTTGCTGTAGAAGCAACTGGAAGTGGTGAAACACTGAAACAAGAAGCCTTTATTGTCATGCATATGGGACATGGAAGAAAACCAGACTGTAACAGTGTCCATTTGACAGTCATTATAAAAAGCTCAAATTACGTCCCATGGTATGGAAGACTTTCCCCATCCCCACCTCTTCCCAGATCATGAGTCCAACTGTGTTGTGAGGTGGAAAGAGCTTTAGTGCTCACTGAAAATTCCTGTGAATCTTCACCATGTTTTGTATTCCATGCTGTAGATTACTTACAGTAGGGCACATCAGCCATTATTAACAAAATGACTGAAGTTTCTGGAAACTTAATTAACTCCATACTTGGGATCCAGAGGATTCTGGCTTACCCAGGAGCCTTTTCACCCACAGCCTTCAGCTAAACAGCCCCACTCTTTTACATCCAAATGAGAACTAAGGCACCTGTGTGACCATCCCTGAGAGTGCAGCCTGGGTCCAGGATTAGAATTCCAGCAGTGCTCCTTCACCATGGGATCCTTCTCTCTGCCTGGCTCTCCTCTACCCACAGATGCTACAACCCAAATAGTTCTGCTGGACTGTGAGACTCAATGTCACAAACAGCATTTGACTCAAGGATTCAGTTTTGTGGATTAGCAAAGAGCTGAGTGTGACTGACCTTACATGCAAACCAGTACAGACCTGGAGTGTCATCCTTGGATGTTTTTCTAGACAAAGTTGTCAGACAAATTGTTAGAAGCTTGAAGAGTCTATTTGGACAGCACCTACACACACATTTTTGGTATTTATTAAAAGGTCTGTCTTGAAAAGGGAGCTGTGCTGTCTCAGTTCTCATTACTGTTCAAAGCTTTGAAAAATCAAGTGAAAGTTGCAGGGATGCTTGAATGGCTGATTTCTGTCTCCAAGTCTACACTCCAGGCTGCTTAGTTTTAGAAGTAGGTGTAGAGCTGGATTCACCTACAGGCACTTTTTGTAATATCTCAGCCCCTCTTTGCCCTGCCCCTACACCTGTGGCATCCTGCAACTCATCATCTAAAGCTGTGCCAAGGCATTTTGAACAGCTACCTCCAGGTTAGCAGGAGTGCACCAGCTCTGTATTGATCACTTGTCAAATATCATGCACATGTATCTGCAGCTGGTTAAGAAGCATTTCCTCTAGAAGTCAATATTTATTCATTAACAACCTTTTAGCTGGTTAATTGAAAGTGACAGGATGCATTTTGCCTAACAGATTGCATTTTACTGAGTAATTTCTAATTTACAGTAAATATGATTGAAAATAAAACTTCATTTCTGGTATCAGTTTAAAAATGGTTTGTGCTTCCAACAATTGTACCACAGGGAATGGTTTGGATTTATTTGTGTGTGTGTGTCTGTGTGTGCATGTGTATGAGTTTTTTGAATTGCAGCAACTTTGTTGAGTTTGTCTCTTAATTTTGGGTATGAGAGCAAAAGGACCTTGTGGTGAAGGTCAGCAAATAGTGTTAAAGAGTGATTAATCTGTTATTTCACCTTCTGATCCTTTTTAAAGCAGGATTAGATATTTTCTTTTCCCTTCTTCCTCCCTGTGGCATCTCTTACCCATTTTAAAACCAAAGCACCTAGGGGTTAATATGCTCCAGATAATAGTACAACAGAGACTTAAAAAACAAAAGTCAGATGCAGTGAACTCTGAACACTGCTTGTATTGTGGAAACACTTATAAATAGGCACAGAAAGGAATAGCTGGTGCAGAGAGTTTTTATTCTCTCAGTAACAAAGGCAGGCAGCTTGTTAATGCGCTGAGCTCCTGCCTGCCCTCGGCTCCTCTCACTCTGGCAGGTGAAGAGCACCATCCCTTCTGTTTGAAGGGTGCACTACAGAGCAGGACAGAGACTGAAGCTTCCCAGGCTGTATACCCAGCTCAGCCAGACTCTTGTAGGGTGCAGGAGCTGCTCTGAAGGCTGGCTCTGTCGGGGTATCCCCATGTTATTGTCCTCCAACAATGTTAAATCAAATGTGCTCCAATTCCAAATAAATGGAATTCACCCTGTCATCTACCTTGTAAACTCATCCTCAGTTTTGGATGTCCTACAGCTCATTTATTGTAAAACTAGGCCAGGTTGGATGGGTCTTTTGTCAGGTGGAAGGTGATCCTGCTCTTGGAACAAGACGATCTTTAAGGTGTTTTCAACCACAAACGATTCTATGATTCTATGATTCTATGATTCTATGATTCTATGATTCTATGATTTTATGATTCTATGATTCTATGATTCTATGATTCTATGATTCTATGATTCTATGAACAAGAAATTGTCCAGAACTTGAGCAGAGGAAACAAATCTGCTGAGGAGGCTGGCACTGGCCAAGAGAGAGCTTGCCCTTCATATGGAGGCAGGGGAATCCCATGGCCCAATTCACCTGAAGGAACACAGGAGGGAGCAGCCCACCTACCCTAATTTAAGTATCCAAACGTCCAAAACATATTCACCCTTGGCCTCATTTACAGCTAACAGCAAGATGGGAAGTGATTTCATCCTAAAATAAGTACTTAAGAGAGGTCAGGAGAACCATCCTCTTGAAAGGGTAATTTTTCTCCCCCAAGAAAACATAAAAGGATCCTGGAGTGATTTTTCCAGTGAATATAAAAAATTCAATTGCCAACTTTAAACTTCAGCACCACTAAACTTTGCCATCGAAAGCATACCTAGAGCAGATGAAATGACTCCTGCTTTTAATTTCAATTATCCCACAGAAGTCCTTTGAACCTGAGCCTAAATCCACCAGGCAGCTCCCATGTGATGCTGAGCTGCAGAGGCTGCAGCTGCCCCCAGCTGAGGGAGGGGGCAGGTGAAGCTCTGATGACAGGTAGTCAGCAGAGCAGCACAACAAAAGATTACATTTTTTAATGGAGATATTCCTCAGAGTCAGAGCTTTGCTTTTTGATCTCTGTAGGAATGGATAATGAACTATGAAGATAATGCATGCACAACGTTTAAGTACCAGGCAGAATTTGTATGCAATTTAATTAATCACTTTGTGAGGTGGGAGGAAAGATGTAATATAATTGCAACAGCCTTACATTTCAGCAGAGATTGATTAAAAATCACTTTTTTACACTCTTACTCATGCTAGGACAGCAAGCAGGGATGTACCAGAGAACATGAGGGTGGTGTTCATTACAGGACACCTTGTCACCTGTTTTCTGGTCAGGCTTCCAGGAGTTCATTTCTTCCAAATGAAGAAGGTTGTGCTAGCAAATCCTCAGAGCATTTTACCCTTTCCGTCACATGACATACAGGAGTGTACCATAACAAGCACTTTCTATGTATCAGTCCTAAAACGGTAAAAAATCTTCAAGCCAAGTTTCTTCTTTCTTTATCCAGGTCCTATTAATTTTCACCATAAACCCCACTGATTTCTATGGTGGATTTGTCAATAAGCAAATGATAAAAGCCAAGATATGTTCTTTCTTTCTTTCTTTCTTTCTTTCTTTCTTTCTTTCTTTCTTTC
>JAHLSL010000022.1:4965757-5005600 GCA_025920805.1 Petroica traversi
TTCTTTCTTTCTTTCTTTCTTTCTTTCTTTCTTTCTTTCTTTCTTTCCTTCCTTCCTTCCTTCCTTCCCTCCTTCCTTCCTCCCGCCACTTCCTTCCTTCCGCCACTTCCTTCTGCCACTTCCTTCCTCTCTCTTCCTCTCTCTCTCTTCCTCTCTTTCTCTCTCTCTTTCTTTCTCTCTCTTTTCCTCTTTTTGCTCTTCCACTGACACCCAGAAGATACCTTCTGCAATTTCACTGACTCCACCCATCCTAAAATCAATACCCAGAGCCCTCCTCTCAGGCAGTAAGGGATGTATATCAGCTTTTGGGATTGAAAATGGGTGCCTTGGGATTTTTTCAACCATGTGAGTCCTTGAGGTGGCCAAGGAAATGCTTCCCTCATCCTGGACATCCAATCCTCTCAATTCACCTCAACTTATGATCCTACCTAATACACTCCTGAGACAGCAACAGGATAAATATGTCAGCCCTTTAACCAATTTATCAGCAGCTTTCCATGGCTTTTGCTTTGATAATGAGAGGCTCTATATCAACATTTTGCTTCCTGGATATCTCCCCTGAAATCCCGGTAATGCCAACAGCACAAGGGCCCACGTGGACCAATAACCTCACTCAAGGACACGGGGAGCTTGAATAGCTCATCAAGTATCCTTTACGGATTGGGAGACCAGAAATGCCATCGGTCCAGTGTGACATTACAGAGAGGGGAGCAGTATGCTAAAACAGCATGTTGGGCTCAGTGGAGAGTGGTATTTCTGCCAAGAACCACAGCTCAGCCTGGAGACAGACCGCTTTTGTTTTAAATCTCTCTGGCTACACTTCCGTCGGGATGATGCAATCCTCCAAGCAAATTAGTGTACACAGGAATCTCCATTGCACTGGAATATGTCATTAGAAATAACTGTTTTTAATGATGTTTAATCAGGGCTATGACAGAGTCAGCGAGTCATCTGAATACAAGATGTTGCTCCTCTGCAGTAGCTCAGGCTGTGCCAGAAATCCAGACCCTGTGACTAGTCTTTGAGTCTTTGTTGTTCTTTAAATGTCCTCAGTATGGAAGAGGAAAAAGAAAGGGGGTGAGTGGGAAAGGCAGTTCTGATTGCAGACAACTTGAGCTGAAGGTTAATATTATTTTTGCCGTGTTTATATCTGACCCGTTGCAGAAAAAAAAAAATTAGCTTCATAGCCTTTAAAGAGATTTGAAGAATAGAGAGGTTTTTCCCTTGGAAATCTCTAAATCTCCTCTCTCCAAGTCCTACAGAAAAGACTAATGATAAACCAGTGTTTAGGGCACTGGCTTTGAACAGGGGAAAGCAGACCTCAGTTGTCATTGTCACAGATATCCTGGGTGATCCTTGGCAAATCATTTAGGCTGGTTCTTTAAGGTGGATTTCAACAAGAGTGCATGCCTGGAGACCTGAGCTTCAGCTCTTGATTCAGCTGTTCATCTCCAGCTGCCTTCTAACTCATCTGGCTGCAAAAAAGCTACATCACAGTGCAAAAAAAAAGTCTTGTGGTGGTCCTCCACAGGAATCTCAGCAGTCAGGTGAGAAGCAACCCCAGTGGGGATGCTCGTGGCTCACAGATTTTGAAGGAATCAGCATAAGGAAAAACAGTAGATATGTAAGTTGTCAGCTCGTGAGAGGCAGTAAATCACTCTGGTTTATGTCTCACAGACCTTCTCCAGAGTTTCCTTAAGCAAGACAAACTGCTTCCCCTGCAAGCAGCCAAAAAGGCTGATTTTCCTCCTGACATTGATTAGTCTCTCTAGAGCTGGGAGAGACATCATCATATCCAGAGGAAATTAGAGGGAGGTGGCAATGTGTTGTCAACAGAGCTGTAAGAAATTAGGAAAAACTGCCTGAGGAAACAAGCTGGCTTGTATTTTTTTCTTTGAAAGGTCATCAAGATTAAGAGTCTTGGGAAAGCTTCACTAAAATCAGTAGGAAAAAAATTACAAGTGGGGAAATTAATTTGGGCAGCGAGAAATTAAACACACAAAGAAAGAAACCTTGAAATCAGTCAGAAAGGTTCCAAGAGGGAGATGCTGGGTAACATTAATCCAGCTGCAAATGTGTGACAACTCAGGCAGGGAAGGTCTCCATTTTGTTGGATAATGATGTGGAGTACATCTCCATTCTGTGGCTTGGCTACACAGATTGCTTGGAAGCAGAGCTTCAGCAAGATGGTCAAGGTACAAGTCATTCCACGTGCAACTCACTGATGAGCAGACACAGTTAAAGCCTCATGCTCAGGCTGGTGAAAATATAAACATTTAACTTGGGAAACAACTGTCTGCACTGAATGATGAGGCAGGGGATTGTTCAAAAGTCAGACAGACCAAAGAAATGCTGACTGACTTGCTCTGCTTCATCAAATTACTGAAAAAGCCAGAGGTTAGGATTCTGGGCTTGTGACACCTCACAGCTCAGCACAGGGTCTTGAATGTAACCCTTGCACTTCCCAGCCAAGTGTTTTACATATATGATGTCTTAGTTGGCAGGAATCAGTATCCACACATGCCCTTCTTATTTTCTATCATTCTCACCTTAAGAAACTCACCCTTCAAAAATCTCACTGAAGTATATTTGTTTCTGGGAGGAACTTGCTTTTGAAAGATGGGTGCTTTCTGGGTGGTAATTTCTTTGGAAGATTCCCGTAAAGATCAAATCATAACAGAAGTGGTGAAGAAACTGCATTTTCAAAGCACAGATCCACTGTGTGTTTTCAAAGAGAATCCTGGAAGATGGAACTTTCTCCAGGACAGAAACTTTGGGCCAATGCATCACTGCATATTCCTAAGGGTCCATTTCATCTGGATTTCAGCTTTGCTTCCTAAGCCTACAGCAGCTCCATTACCTTATGTGAAGCTTAAAGCAGCAAAAAATATAAGAATAGAAAATGACCTTAAGATGCTCCTGATCATTTTCTCAGGAGATTATCAGTTATAAATAGACCATCCCTACTAGGAAATACCAAAGAGGCCCTTACTCCCCAAGAAGGGCAGAAGAAGACTTTCCGCTCATCCCAAGGCAGTTCCAGGTTGGTACAGGGTGACTGACTCTGCTGGAGCTGGATTATACCAGCCTGTGAGCCACAGACATGTGATGCTCTAAGAAAAGGCACAGGTCAGACGTCTCCCCTCTTTTCATCTTTCTGATTTCTAGCACTACCTAAAAAAGAATTTGACACCAAAGAGGTGTGAGACGGTATGTCAGAAGAGAGGTTAATTTAGGACAATTTGGGGTGGATTTTTGCATATTCAGAAAAAAGGAAAGAAATTTTTTTTTTGGAAATTTAAAATAAATTTTTAAAAAGTTGAACCTGGTCTGTTAAAGTTTGTAGGTAGCTTTGTTCTGGCAGGGACTGTAAGTCAGCCAGCACCCACATGAAGGGTGTGGAAATCTCTGACATCTCAGCACCCTCTCCACCACTCAGCAGGATCACAGAGCCATGTGCTCTGTCACCTTCCATTTCCAGATCCACATACCCAGAAATGAATGGGACAAGCCTGGCAGAATAAATGAGAGGTCTCAACGTGTACAACAGACTTGATGCCTCCTTGTGAAGAGATGCCAACTCTCTTATTGGGCAACTCAAATTACCTTCTCACATGCTTTTTGCACATCATTGTCACCCATATGCATGGAAATTGATGCCTGTGAGCATGCACAGTTGGGAGCAGACACTAAAAGGTTTTCCCTCCAGAGCTCAGGTATTGCAACATTTCTTTGGCCTGACTTCTACCTGCCCTGCACTCCTTGGCCAGCCCTTGCCTCTGTGTACGTGCAGGAAAGTTGCCTGGCAGCTCCTCTATCTGCACAGCACCTTCAGCTCTGATCCAGGGGATGTACAAGGGACAGGAAGCTCCACTTTCTGTTCTTCAGGGCAATGAGAAACCCCCCCTTATCCCCATACAGGGTGGCATGGTTACTTGCCAGTTCCTCCTCACAAGGCTACTGTGTGCTACAGAGTGATTAGGAAGGCAAAAGTACAGGTACTTTTGTTTAAAAAAGAGAACAAATAAGCAAAACTGTTTGCAAAAGCTTCTTTTGTCATCAAAGAGAACATAATTAACATCCCTTTTATGTGGCACTAAATATTGAGAGTAAATAAGCACCTTCTGATCTCCAGGCTTCTGTGTTTATTTCTCTATTTTGCTATTGCTGGGGGACAAAAGTTGCTTTTCCCAACAAGCAGGGCCTCTCACAATAGCAGGTAATTAGTCAAGGGGCCCGAAGGGATCGAATCTTGTCAAGGGAAACTCATTTATACAGTCAGGTGATTAAGGCACATGATTGTGGCTGAACACTGCAGTGGCCTATTGAGATACAACTGCACGCCTGTCACACACAATCGGTGGCATTGGGAAATCACTATTTTCACACAGGCATCCCCTTTCCCCTGCAAGAAGCCAGAAAGTGCAGCAAATCAGCTTGTGGGGGATGTGTGTTGTGTTTGGGGAGGGATGGAGAGACTGGCCCTCGCCTGCTGCAGGGGAGCATCGTTGAATGGTCTGATTTGGCAGTGAAGCTCCCTGTAATGGCTCTCAGACTAATCACCATAAATGTTTCTCACTTTAAGAGACCTTTTCCTGGGAAGATTGAAGGTCTGTTTATAAATATTACCTATAAATAAGCCATGCTACTCCATGTGAGCTGCCCACGAGCTATAATTAGGGCCGTGACGAATCCACATTGTTATGGACATGCCTGACACCAAATATCAGGCCTTAAATTTCCATGAGCGCCAAATGCAAACATGGCAGAGCAGACACACTATCCCATTTGTTGAAAATAAATGTCTTATTTATGTTGCCCTGGTTGTAATCTCTATCCCCAAGCTGCTATTATTAACTACCACGAGTTATCTCTTTGAGCTGCACTGGACAGCCGAGCAGGAGACAAAGATCTTAAGGGAGTCAGGAATGTCATGGGAGAGGCAGGATTAGGAGCACACTTTACTCAGAGAATTATTTTCAAAGCCTGTGGATGTTTAGGCCTTTATTATCTCCCCAAGAGCAGCACAGTTTCTTTCTGCCTCCAGACACCGAGGTGTGACCAGCTGCTTTTGCAGCTTTAATTCCCCATACACAGAAAGCCCAGGCAGTTTTTTATGTGATCAAACAGAGATGATGTTCTGCACGTTATATCATGACTGAGATAACTCTGTTCTCCCCATGTTATCCATCTCCACCACCTCTGAGCCCACCGTCCATCCAGGTTGTCCCAGCACTGGTCTGGTTTCAAATTCCTGCACCTAAGCTTTGCTCCAGAGGGTCTGGCAGGGGAAGAGAGTGGACCCAAAATCCCATCCAAGCAGGCTGGACAAAGGAATGCCAAGTTCAGCTCACCCTAAAAACCATAGAGGTGTTCAACTAAAAACCATAGAGGTGCTCAACTTAAGCCATCTACCACTTGTGAAATGGCCAGTAGTTGGAGGAGACAGGGGGGCTGTCACAGCTGGTACTGCCCATGGGTCTGAGCATCATCTCACAATGCAGACACCAGCACTGAGCTTTGCCCTGGGGCACAAGAGAAGGTTATTTTGAGCACCTCCAAAAAGCCACCCTGAGCTTTTACCTGCTGACATTGGGAGCTGAAGCTGCAGCATGAAATGAGGAGGGAGAAATCACGCTGAAGGCACCTTCCCACTGTGTGCCAAAGAGACTTTCCTCCAGGGTAATTTAAAACTCAAGGCTTATTATTCTTTGCTTTGGGAACCACCCCAATTAAAACAGTCTATCAACACAAGCTATGAGCTTAAGTCTTTTCTATCAGGGGACATGGCATGAGTTCTTCCTTGCAAACACTGGTCCCAGGGCAGTGTTCCTGGCAAGGAGAGAGTACTGCTAAGTGAAGTCGTAAAGATGGAGAAATCCAGGGTTTAAACTCCCCTTCGCCCCTGTGTCTGCAAAGCCTCTAACTGCATGCATAAGCACCTTGTCTGTGCAGGCGAATATGGGCTTAACATGCACAGCCAGGCACAATGAAGTCATTTTACAGTAAGTATGTACGTTCCAACCTCTGAAAATCTGTCCTCAAACATCCTTTAGATTCCAGAGTGCATCTGTCCAGAAGTCAAAGCAACTTCTATATTTGTTCTTGTCATGAAATGCCTCCTCAGCAGAAATGATGCAGAACCATTTTTTATCTTTCCCTTTCTATTTGGCTGGGTTTGGTAAAGCTAAGAGCTGCAAACGATAGCCACCCAGCATCTCTGAGCAGCTCTCCAGCATGGGGATGAAACTGCTCTAACACCATGCACACAGATGACAGATGAGTAGCTTTGAGAAGCTGACTTAAAACCTGCCTCGCCAGCCCGGGGCTCTGTCTGCTGCTGGAGGCATGCAGGTATTCCAGTGGGACGTGCAGAAATGTAGGGTATCACCAGCTTGGGGTTGGCAGGTCAGGCTGAGGGCGTGGAGAAAGCTTTCTCCACTGCGCATTTTTAAAATCCCTTGTCATGCACAACACCCCAGTAGCTGTCATAAGTCCCCAGAGGCCATGAGAGGCCAGGGCAGCAGGTGGGTGTTTAGGTTAAACCTATATGGCATGTTTTCACAAAGTCTGTACTTCTGCCTGTTCTCCCCTTTCTTTCCCATCAGCATCCTCCTGCTCCCATCATCCTCCCTCCTCCTGCACTCACTGGAGAGATTCAAGAGATTACAGTATGTATTTCCTCATCTCACCTCCTACCTTCCCAGCTTCCTCAAAGAGTCAAACAACCCCAAATGCAGCTCAAGCTGCCCCTGGCTGCTGAGTCAAAGGCAGCAGCCTCAAGGTGGAGGCTGTCAGGAAGCCAAAGCCCAGCCAGTCCTGGTGACCAGTGGTTCAGGCTGTGATTGCTGTAGTGCATCCCCACAGACTTCTGTGCAAGTCTTCAGCTTCTGTGCATGGTCTTCAAGTTAAAAATCTCTCAATATATGTATATTCTCCTATGCTCAAAAAGAAGAGAAGGAAGTGACAGCAGATCTCATATTGATGACCAGTTATTGACCCTGAGACACTGACGTCATCAGAGTATGTTATTCAGGATATTTGAGGTCTGGATAAGTAGCAAAAGGGCTGGTAATAGTCCATTCTGAATTGATACAGTCTGCCGAGTCAATGCTAACTTACAGCCAAATTCAATAAAGCTGCATGACTAAAGCTTACATCAGGCAAGGTACTAAACACCGAGAAGTAAAACATCCAGGATACAAAGGGTAGATAAATTTGATTGGCCTGAGTTGTTACTTTGAGACTCTGGGTATGCTGCTCTAGATCTGGCATGGCTTCAGATCCAACTGGAGACCGCAGTCAGACAAGGGGACAGAGTCAGGCAGCCCAGGGAAGTCCTCACCCCACTGTAATCAGTGGCACAGGTACTTTTAACATTGGTGGAGGCCAAATTTCACCCTTCTCCTGATGGCTGCACAGATTATTTACAACCAACATTGGAAACCCGTTCATATAGATTTGTTTTTTCAACTGCCGGAGTCAGAGCAATCCAGCCAGAAGCATCTGGAGATGTTTTGATCTCCAGAAAGTGCAAAATACCTCTCCTGCGACAGAGCTTCCAATAGGCCACCCTAGAATTAATACCACCCTGAAATTACTAGCCACCATGGACTGCATTTTCCACAACTCTCCTCAGATCAACAGCCCAATTTGCAGCAAACGGCCCAACTCTGGAGGAAACCAGCACGTTTTCCTCCTTCCCCCGAGGATCACACAGTCCGTCTTCAAACTGTGGCTGGCGGGAGTTTTCATGTTTAAAAATACCCACCCCATCCTCTCTCTCACACACAGTGATGATCATTTATTATAGCTCCTGCCTTGGAGGCAAGCGGCTGCTCCAGGTGGGCTGGGGATAGAGGAGGTGAGCACCACACCACTGTCAGAGGTGTCTGCAGAGCTGTGCCTGGTGCCTGGGCTTCCTCTCCTTCCTGGGCTCCCATTTCTTAGAGCAGGGACAAGAGGAACCTCATCGGGGTCCTGTCGTTGTCCTCGTGTTCTGCCTCCCAGCTGCCGTCTTGTTTGCTCATGTGGTTCTGCCTCTGAGTTAATGATGAGCCCTGACGTGGTTAAACACCGACCCAGACAGCAGTGATGTATTTTTATTATTCCTTTTGTACAGCGCTTCATTTACAGGGCTTCATATTGTACCAGGAATCAGTTTTAAGCACACTCCAGGGTCTCTTCTTCCTATTCAGTGCATCCCATTAGTGCATCCTGAAAGGGATTCTCACATGCACACACTTGATGTGGTTGCTATTTTTTTCCCTTTCTTCCCTTTACCAATCTGCATCTCTCCATCCTGCCGAGGGATTAGGGCCATTGTTGCTATTTAAAACAGCTTCGCTTTGGTCTGTGCTCTGAAGGCTGGATGCTAGCCTGTCACTTTCCCACCTGCTTGGATAGTCTCTGCTTGGGCTTGAAATCCCTCATTATGTCCTTCACTTCAATGACATGGATCTGCCGTGGAATCAGGGCCATAAATAATAGGCATCCCATGTGGTCCTGCCTCTGTAAGTACTAAATCAGTGCAGCTTTTTAACTGATCCAGTTGGCCCTCTGAAACTGAGAAATTAAGACTTTATCTCCACCAATATACAGAGAGTGGGCTTGATTTCCTCCCTAACTTACAGCATCCGTCCTGAATCACATGTGTACCAACAGATGCAACTCCATTGTTTGAGCTACATCTCCTCTTCCAGCTGTGCTCACCCTGCTGCAAGGTCTGGGATGGGAATTCAGGGCTTGAGAGTTAAGAAAACAGCAATCAAGGGGAAAAATTAGGGCTTCTAGATCTATATATCATATAGATATAAGATACGGGGAGTAAAAGAGTTTCTGTGCAAGGTCAGCATGTCTAAACCTCACCAGCTGTGACTCCTCTCGCATTCAGCTCCCTCCAGCCTGAGCACAGAGGAGATGCAAATTGGGGCTGCCTCCTCTTTATGCCACCTGAACACTAAGATGACAAGGCAATCTCTGATTGCAAGACTAAAGCATCTCTCTATTGCAAGACTAAAGCATCTCCCCATCCTTTTAGTGTTGTTGGAGCAGTTTGGGAGACAGATCATGGTGCTTGGGTCCAGCCCATTACATTCAATGGAGCTGCATCCATTTGTAGCTGTGCTACATTTGACTCTTGTAAAACACATAGACACAGGGAATAAATGAGTTTATATAGGTCTTGGAGTTGTACACAAATGCACAATGATCTCAGATCCATCTGCTCCCCAAGGCCTGAAAGTGAAATCTGCTTCCAATCTTATGTTTTATGCTTATTGCTGTCATGCTGTTTATACCCCTGAATGCTGCACATTCTCGTTTTGTTTAACATAAACAACAACTATGCACCGTCTGCTGAAACTTTGTCAACTGCCTCTTCCTTCTGTCTGGATAATGAAAAGACACAATCTAGCAAATGCATCTTATTCTAACTGTTTGCTTCCAGACATAATACATCAAGCCTGAAGGTAAGAAGCAAGGGGAGAAAATTAGATGGATTTGGTTTCAGTAGATGTAATTCAGCTTAGCTTCGTGGAAGTCAGTAGAATAACACCAAGAAAGAATGAACCAACAACCTAAACTAGTGCTGTATCCTTCTCAGTGCCAATCCCAAACCTGCCCAGCAGAGAGGTGCACTCCCAGGTTTATAATTAATGTACAGACGTTGGATTCATTGGGAAAATGTCACTTTTGAGAAACTAAAGCAAGACCTACATGTGAGGCAACCTTCCCACATCGGCAGTGTTAGACTTCACCCTGATATATCCTGTAGAAATATAGGATATTATGAATCTTTAGCTATGGAATGTTTGAAGATTTGAATACATGTGACTTTTCTGCCCTGTGATACAGCCAGTCAACACATCTGCAGTGGCCAGCACCTCTGGGGAAGCTGAAATGTTTTTCAGAGTGTTTGTTACATCCAAATGTGCCATGAGCCATCCTAAGCATTTTGCTCTGCCTAATTAGACTTAGCTGTGGAAATTCCTATCTGAAAGTTAATTTTCTTCTAAATAAATGCTGTTACAATGAGAGCCAGGATTTGAGAAATGATGTGGAGAAAAAAAAACCCTGTCTGATTGTCATCTTCTCTTGGCCATCTGAACTGCAAGAATGTCAGCCCCATCTAAACAAAATGTCATTGCTGTTCCCTCAACAAAATGACATCCAGTTCTCAGCTGAGGCTGCAGACCTTTTTCATGAAGAGTAACAGCAAATACAGAGAACAAGAAAAGAGAAAAAGGAGAAGAGACATTGACAAACTGATTTTAAACTCACAATGTGAGCTACAGTTATAAAACATATGTATCATCTTAGCTTCTGTCATGCTAACTGTGCCAAATTCAGGAGGGAAAAAAAAACCTACTAAAAAGCTCAGCAAAGCCCCATCCAAAAATATAGAGCCTGAAAACTTTTGATTTGGCTGGTTTTTCTCCCTTTTAATAACTTGCTTAGCTGTGTAGCTGCAACAAACCTAGTTGCCTAAAATGATTTCCACCCTGCATTTCCACAGCTTCTAATGGCTGAAATTGCAAAAGAGCATGGATTTATGTAGGTCCCTTCCCTTATTTACCCACACCTCCTTTCCTGCAGGACTTTCTCCAAAGCTGCCCTCTTTTGTCAACAACCATCCCTTAGAACTCAGTTTCCCCCTGCCAATCAAGCTCTGCTGCATTCCTGAGCCTTTGCATCCCTAGCCCAAAAATCAGAGCATCCCTGTGACCAGATATTCATCTGAAGGACTTTAGGATGCTGCCTGGTAGCTAATCACCAGTCAATACACACTTCTACAGGGGCAGGGTAAGAGCAAGCAGCACACCCAGTGCCACCTCTGTGCAGGGTTCCTGGATTCCTGCTCTGCCAGTGCACTGCACAAACCACTGCCTATGACTTACCACAGCCTCCAGGCAGATTGCAGCTGTTTAAAACACCCTCAGTGGGTGGAAAACAAACAGGAATGAGCTATCAAAATGTAAGAAAAACTTAGAAAAACTCAGGAGTGATGGGGAAAGTAACAGCAGAAAGAGTCACGTAATAATAATTACTGCTATTATTATCTACTAAATAATCAGTAAAACATAAAGCATTTACACATAGCTCCTGTCTCAGTTGTTTGATCATTTTGTTTCCATTTTTTTAATAAAGAAAAGCTTGTTTTGTTACTTCAGCTCCTGAACCAATCCAAAACATATGCAGGGATGCCACACACAAAAAATAAAACTAGCACACACATCCTCCACCAGAGACAACCCAACATTTTCAAACCTAAAATAAAAACCAAAGTAAACTGTGAGTTTATCCTGAACGTGGGTGAGTTCTCATTTCACTGAGGCAACTTTCTGGTGAAGATGGCTAAATAATCAGCTGGTAAACTAAAGAAATAAAGTCACTAAAAACCAGCTCACTGGATGATTTCTGCCCTGAAATTGACATAATGCATCATTTTCCTGTGCATTTTCCTGCACTAATACATCTCTACAAGCCACATGTTCAGGGCAGGTTTGGACATTTCAGTTATAAGAATGATCTAGGTGAAGATGTCCCTGCTCATTGCAGGGGGGTGACCTTTAAAAGTCCCTTGCAGCCCAAACTCTTCTATGATTCTATGAGCAGCGGAAGTAATAAAAGCAAGGAGTTAAAAAAGCCCTAGCAGGTCATCAGGAATATAAAACTCCTTGCTTGGAGGGATGGGGGATTGAGAAGAAAGCAAAACAAGGATTTTGTAGAAAAGTCTCTCTGTGATTAAGTTGCTCTGTAACAGCAGGGGCTTTTTGGAACTGCCCTGGATAAGAAGAACTGGTCAGGATATGGGATGGGAATTAAGCTGGACTGCAGGACAGTCCAGCTTGGTGCCTTCCACAAGAAGCATATTCAACTCAAAAGAGAAAATAAATGTAGCTTGAAGCCAGGAGCCTGACCCTCAGTCCTTCCGCTTCTATTTTCAGCTGTGTGTAAGAGTGACCCTTATTTTGGCTAAAACCTGTGTCTGCTGAGCCCACCTGGGAAGCTCCTGGTCCCTGACACAGGACATTGGTTCAGGACAGCAGGGAGAGGTTGAGGAGAGGTTTCACACAGCATGAGCTCACCAAGGCTTCACAACAATCAGTGCTGTGCACGTTTGTGCCCCATGCCCCACATTTTGAGCTCAAAATGAGGAAACTATGAGGTCAGTTCCTGAGACAGCACCACGGGGCTGTGTGAGTGGCAAGAGCTGAGGTGATATTGCCATAAAAGCTCCTGCTGGGGGCTGTGTTTGCTGGCAGCAGCACAGTTGCATTGCTCATGTCTGGGAGTGTTGAGAATAAGAAATTTTCTCTAACAAAAACCCAGCCTGAGACAAGGTGCAGAAGGAAGAGAGAGGCTCCAGGTCCAGTCTGGCAGCTGACCCACTTGGAGAAGACCTCAACTCAAAGCCAGAGTCCACAGAACAGAGTTTGGAATGTAATAATCAGGCCCCCCACGAGACAAAAAGAGAAGCATTTGTGGGGCTGGATGCACTAAGATAACACAGCCATGAAATAAAAGAGCCCAGCCTGATCTTTCCCTGTTCATTACAAGGAACAAGGGGCTGAGCAAGGTGAGCAGTGAGTGTGGAGGGAGGAAGGAAATGCATTGTGGGAGCCCCACGGAGTGAGCCAGCATTGGTTTGTTACCTGGGGTGAGGCAATCGCTGGGAACTCCCCTGTGTTTCTGGCATTTTGTCACAATGAATATTTAATCAGGCCAAGGCACGCCTGGCAGTCTGCAGACACATTCTCCCTGCCACAGGGATGCTCCAGAGCCTCCATCGAGTGGGGGATGCACAAAGGAGTCTACAACTTCAGGCCACTGTTTCCACCCAGGTCCCTCCCATAGGCAGCTAAACCCTTGGCCACCCCCTTAAAAACTTGACTTACAGATGATAAATACAGACACCAAGTGAGCAGCCAGAAAGGGAGCTTGCTTATGCCTATGCACTGCCAAGATACAGAAATAACTTTTTTTTTTTGGCTGAAACAAGTGATGCCTTTTTCCTGGTGTTGGGAAAATGAAACTAGACATGGTTAGAGGGTTGGGGGTCATTACCTCGGGATTTTAATCAGGATCCCGTTTGATGCATCCACTTCACCCAGGTGACAGCGTGGCAAAATGCACACCCACCGTCCATCACACACACCAGTTATAGACTTTACACGTTAGCATATCTAACAAGGGAGCCCAATAATGGGGCTGGGCTGGGCTAAGCTCTAGTTTACAGAATCTGTTCTGCTGGGAGACCTTGGCTTCCTGAGATAGTAGGATGTTTGGTGTCCCTGGCTCTGCAGTTCTGGGGTGTTCAGTCTCAGGGCCTGCAGAACACTTACAAAACACTAAGCACTAGACTAAGTGAAGGGTTACAAGTGTGCATACTGCTAATACTTGTGGATACAGCGAACTGTGTAAAAGGTATATAAAAGAAAAGGAAAAATCATTCTGGCGTCACAAGGCGCCCGTTTTCTCTGTGAATGTATGGCTGTAAGGATGAAGTTGGGCAAACTGCTTGCTCTTGAAGGAAACCCTCAAGAAGCTTCATTACACTGAAAACCTCATTAGTCCTTTTGGTCCCACAGTGGAAAATGTGACAATTCTGTGCAGAGCCAAGGTTAATGTTGTCCTACACAACTAGATGTGGCTGCAGGGATCAATACTCCCAGTAATCAGAACTCAAGTCTGACCATGGAGGCTGGTTTTGCCTCCAACACATTAATTCCAGCTTTTCACATTCACCAGCCTTTTCAAATCAGGATTCAGAAACATGAGTGTCTGGTTGTCTCCCTGGTGTCCTGAAAAACACCCAGCCCTGGTGAGAGCAAACAGCACACATCTGCAGCCAGCAAAACGGCATCTGACAGTTCCAAGGAGGCTCAGTCCTGTGCCAAGGGCAGCTGCCAGCCCAGGCATGGTGGACTTCAAGACTCTGATGGGACATGAGCATTGTCCAGGCTTCCTGAGAAATTTACCCGTGGCAAACACAGCAGTACAGGATAAACAACTTGACTCTCAAGGGACCACCTTCAGTCCAGCTCACACAGAGGGGTAAATTTCAGGCTGCCCTTTCGCTTCGTCTTACCATATTTTTGTTATTAGAGGTGAAGGGAAGTATCTTCTTCATGGAAAAAAATATATTAAAAAATAGTCTTGGGCTCACATCTTTCCTGTAAGCAGATATACCTCAATCATTCTGACATTTTCATTGATCCCAATGGAAGGACAAATTAAAAACAGATCATTAATTTGCAGGCTCACTCAGTCCCCCTCCCACAGAGAAACATTGGCTTATTATATAAATATTCACTTTTCTTGTTTCATCCCCAAACCCACCATTATGCCCCAGAAGTTTAAAAAAAACCCTTCAAATTATGGGATTTTTTTTTTTTTTAAATTACCTGTACTGTATCAGGTCCTGCTGGAGGCCTCCCTTCAAACCACCCAATGATCACCTTCATAATGAGTTTCTACTTTTCCAAACACTCAGCCCTATGATGCCCCTTCATGCCAGTGTGGCTCTGTTTTGAATTCACAACAGGTCTCTGAAGGACAAAATTAACCTTAAGACCCTTTAGCACACATTTGCTTGTTACAGCCCATTAAGATTTAACTTATTTTTCAGTGGATGAGCCATTGACTTGCAACCACCTTGTGCAAAACAGCTTCCCTGCAGCATTAGATGTCTTGAAAACTACTTTTGCCCCAAACAATTAGCAGAGGAAGAGACCTCAGCCTAGCTGGGGCTTCAACAGATGCATGGATGTGCACCCACATTAAAACAAGTCCCATAATTAAGTCCAGCAGGTGTGAATCCTGACATTGACAACAGCTCATGCTTCAAAATATCTTGGTTCCTATAGGCTAAATGCTTCCCAAGTCTTCCCTTGGCCAGCAATGGGGAAAAAAGGCTGAAGTGGGGAAAATTCCTGATTTGTTTGGCCTTGGAGGCTGCATTTACTTGTGCACAGCCTCTCAAATGCTCCAACACTCCATCAAATGCTGTCTGAACTCCTCCATCAATACTTCATCTGTCATCAGCTGGACTAACAAAGAGCATCCTCCCTCCCACCTCAGACCTCAAATCTCTGCTTGTCACTCTGCTTTTGCATGGGTTTTCCAGGCAGAAAACATGGGTACATTAAAGCCCCCAGAGCTTCAGCAGGAGGTGGTCAAATAAGTGAGACCAAGTCCCAGAAGAAGTCAGAAGAAGAGCAGCAAAGAGAGGCCATGGTCCATCTGAAGCCTCCAAACCCTGTGCATTAACCACAGTAGGCCCTCCTCTTACATCTTGCTTTATCCTCTAAATGCTGGAGGCTGTTTAGTGTCCTTTTTTTTTCCTTTTCTTTTCTTTTTTTATTTTCTGTTCAAATATTTTACTAGCTACACTGAAAAGAGAGCTACAAACAGTAGGGGAGAATCTCTCATGGCCAGAATACAATGAAGCGCATAAGTGCCTGGGATTGCTCCTGACAATGCTTGAATCAAAGATAAACATGAAAAGAGCTACCTCCTTAGAGAAAAAAACAGAGCAAGACACCATTCCCAATGGGAGCAGTGATGTCTTTAAAAAATAAACCAGCCACCTCAGAGGTCAGAGCAATGTGGGGAAGAACATTTTTTCATCCAGCATCTCACCTGAATTTCAAATCCAGGCAATTTGCTAGCAAACAGCATTTGAGAAAAACATCAGGCTGTGGGACTTGCTGCAGACAAAGTCTCTCTTGCAAGGACCCCAAAAGACTCCACAGTCTTTAAGTCAGGAAACTTCACAACATTCCTAGCTACTGGCTGAAAAGCTCTTGCTCTTAAAATGATGTCATGCCAGTTTTGGGCTGACATTTCACTCCCAGAAAATCACAGGCAAAGAGTGCTCCTCAGCCCCTGTTTGCCAGCCCAGAACTGCCTTCCCTCTGGAACTCTTTGGGGCTACTGTGGCATCCAGCACTGGATGATTCCCAGAGAACTGAACAGACTCCTTCCCAAAAGCAAGGTACATCCACCTTGGGTGCCTCCTGGCCGACCTCTGGAGGGCACAAACACACCCTAAATCCATAAAACATCCAATCACATGAAGTTAAGAGCCATGGAGACAGGGTCTTAAATCACTAAAGCCAAAGATAAATCTTCCTTGGTGCCCACCAAAGGATCCCATTGTCTCATGTGGATGTTGCCAAAGCAGCACTGTGCAGCATCAGATTGATTCTCAATCCACTTCTACAAGCCCCAGGAGCTCAGCTGTAATCTGCATCAGGTTCCTGGATCAATGACACAAAAGTCACCCTTCAGCCCTTGGCTTGGGATGAATCTGTTCCAGGAGGGCATGGAGGGCTTCAGGAGGGACCTGCAGACCATGATCAGAACTGCAAGAGCCTGAGGTCATTGCTCCACCTGGATTTTCCAGCCAAATTATCCAAGTCATAAGGCATTGGCATGAGGAAAAAAGAAAAGTAAGCTTGAGGTGTCTTCAAAATGAATCCCCTCTTCTTCTGCCCACCTGCAGGGAAGGAGCAGCATGTCTTACATGGCTCTGCCTGATAAACTCATGCAACATCCCATCTCTTTTACCCCATGGGAGCTTACCATGGGGTAAAAGAAAAAGCATCATCATAAGGGTTAAACCCCAAGATGGAGGGTGAAAACCAGTATGTGAAAACCAGTACAGTGTGCTGAAAGCTTGAGGATACTTTTGGAGCCCACCTGCATCAATTGCTGCCCAGAGAGGATGGAGGGCTAAATATTTACTGCCCTTTGAGAAAAGCTTCCCATCACTCACTGGTCCTGCTCACCATGTCAGGGCTCTGCCACCATCAGCTGTAGGTGTCAATTTTTTTGACACTTACATCCAGTACAACTCCCCTCCAGCAGGGTCTAAACACTTGTGCTCTGCTGCTGCTTTTGAAAATTTTATTCTGATGGGGGAATCAGCATGGCAGGGGAGAGGCAGGGACAGACTGCCCAGGACAGACACTGGGCTGTGCTCAGCTGCTACAGGCACAGCCAGGCAGCACCAGCTCTTGGTGAAGAAAAGGATATCTTGGGGAAAACAAATAAACTATTTGAGAGGAAGGAAGCATGAGAAATAAAATGAGCATGCATTGAAGGACTTAAGGAAAGCTCCTTTCAGTGGTATTCCCCTAGCACCCAGAGGCAGACACCATTGAGGGAAAATTGGGTGGTGGTGTCTTTCAGTGACTTATCCTTTGAGGGAGAAAATAAAATTGATGTATTTCCTAGGGAAAAGAGGAGCCTGCCATCAGCACCAGAGGAATTTAATCATAGGAGGGATAAGAGAAGATACTTGATTTGAGGATATGCCTTTTCCTGAAAAAGGGAGGGAGATCCTGTTGTTAAGTTACACCAATGCTCTCCTCAAGTCCAGTGGAAGCCTTCTGCTGACCTGAGTGCAGGTCATTGGGGATGCATCACAGCCCAGGAGAGTTCCCCTGGCTGGATATAGGCCAGACACATTTGGGTGCCCCATGGGACCCTTGTGCTTTACGTTTTGAGTCTGAGGAGGCTCAGCCTGTGTGATTACTGTGCAGGGTTTCTTGGACAATTTGTTTTCTTTCTGTGGAAATGGAAACACCTTGTCTTGCTTCCAGAGCTGGAGCAGCCTTTACTCTTTGACACATCCCTGGTTGCCTTGGCACTTTTCTCAGAGCTCTGTCCTTGTGTGTGCTACAAATTACTGGTTTTATTTCCTCCTATTTGTGCTATCAAAGGTGAACAACACTCAAATTTCACCAAGGTGTGTAACACACTCCGGTTAGCGCAAGAAAACACTGCTTTAGACAGCAGCAAGAAAACATCTAGATTGTATTTTCACGTGCCTCCCATTCCAGCTTTTCAAACACAAGACAGACAGCAAAAGGACTCTAGCAAAGGCTGACCTGCCTCAAAAACAACTCAATTTCTACCAGCAGTGGAAAGCTGCTTCTGAATTTCACTCTTGCAATACAGACAAGTAAGACAATAGAATGCTGAATCACCACTGAAATGTGGTAAAAGGGATAAGGTCCAACGTGTGCTCCAGAAGGTGTAAAAGAGGGTTTGGGCCCCAGCATCACTGGACAGAGAGTCCATGGGAATGGCTGAAAAGATAATTTAGACCACCTCTTCCCCAATGCTTCTTTACCCTCAAGAAATATAGAAACAAAAGCAGTTTAAGCATATTTACAGCAAATTCATGGCTCTCTGGTAGCCCAAAGGCCAAACACAGGCAACTCTTACCACATGGCTAAAACATAAAACTGCTGCAGGTCAGGCTAGTGGAAAGGCTCTGCTGAGTTTGGTCTCGAAAAGGATTAAATTGCCTTTGTGCACTTTCCATGTGGATACACCCGGCTGGGATGGTGAGAGCCACTGGGCCAGAAGTTTTCATATTCTGCCTCGAAATTCAGTTTTGCTTAAACGGGTCCATGGGACTGAGTGCATGTCAGATGCACATTTTTAGCAATGTCATCACTGTTTGCAAAGAGCACTGGGGAGGCTCAGCCACAGAACACACATTCGCACAATGTCAAGGATGCCCAATATTAAAAGCAAAGCAGCTCCCAAAAGGCAGCAAACTCATTTGCCTGAGGCCACCCATTCGGGCTGCTGCAGGCGGCCGGGCTCCCAAACAAGCACGGGGCTGAGGGAGCAGAAAGGATTTTGCATGGTTCGTGTGTCAGCCACGGCTCAGAAAGGTCAATCAGTTTTTCAGTGGGAGCCAAAGGAGAGAGAAAACTGCAGCTGATTAGGAGGCAAGGGGGGGAAGGGGAGAAGGAATCTGCGGCCGAGCCAAAAACCTTTGTAAACAAACTTCTCTGCAATGTTGCAGATGAAAGAGCAGCGCCTGGCGAGCGGGATCAGCTCCTAGGCGTAAATCAGGAGCCGCTCCAGCAAAATCAAGGAAGTCCCGCTGGCACAAGCGGGAGAAGAATCACCCCCTCCTGCTGCTGAACAATAGCCCTGGTCCCCCAAACACAATTCTCCCTTCCCACAAGGGAGCAGAGCACTTGGGTGGCAGCACGGCCGAGTCGCTCCGGTGTTGGAGCAAAGTCTCCAAATGCCAGACCCAGCCCCGGCTGCGTCCGCTGAGCCGCAGCCAGTTCAGGAGGAGGGGGCGGTGGATTCACCTCCAGCTCTGGATTTCCTTTGTTCCTCCTCTCAAACCAATCCCCTGCACACGCGGGGATGGGGACAGAGACAGGGAGAGGGCGGTCGTCCCGAAAGGAGATGAGCAGCAGCGCAGCTCGCAGCTCGCTGACAGCACGCTGAGCCACAAGCCACTTTTTACACCCTTTTCAATAAATATTAGCTGGAGGGGACTCTGCTTTTCCCACTCTCCTGCCAGCACGGCCTCTTATTGTTTACTCTCCCCCAGCAGTCCAGGCGTTCTTGTTAATGTGCTGTGATTGAGTACTTGGGAGAGGATGGGGTTTGGAGTTCGCTCCCGGCTCCCTTTGGAGAGCTGTTTACTCTTTGGTGGTGCCCATGGCCCGCTGAAGACAGCGCTCCTTCCCTCACCCCTGCCGCGTCCATCTGCTTTGTCTGCCTGTTTTCCTGCTGCCACCGGCAGGCAGCTGGCCTGCGCATTTCAGCTGGCTGTTCCTAAACCCCTGGAGGAAAAAATAAAATTAACCCCGTAAAGAAGGGGGGCTGGGAAGGATGGGGAGGAAGGAGAGAGAGGAGCGGCTCTGCTGCCCAACACTGCTCCCCCTCCACAGCTGCCTGCAAGGACAGGCGCCAGCGCAGGGCTGAGCCCCAGCTGACATCAGGATGCTGCTGGCACCAGGTGAGGATTTGGCTGGGATTTTTTGTCTTGTTTTTGCATTTTCTACCTCCAGCAGACAGCATGCAAGAACAAGGTTTTAGCTCTTCTTGGGTCCTGATGTCTCTGCCCCATGGCAGAGGGTTTCAAATTCCAATTCTCCTGGTCTTGCTGTCGTGCTGTAGGTCTGTGCTGATTCCCTGGCTCAAGAGAGCCCTCAGGCACACCTGACAGCCGAGTCAGCAACATTCCCATCCTTCTCCCCCACAGGAGCCCAAAACAAGAACGTGACAATCAGACACCATGGGGCCAGGTCTGTTCCCCCACATTGTCACCTCCACTGTGCTTCTGTCAATGCCCTGCCAAAATCCTGCACATTGGTGGAGCCAGTGGTGCCTCAGAACTCACATTTGGTCTCAGGGACCCCAGAGATGTTTCAGGAGAGCTGTGACCAGTCCATCAGTACAAGCCATGGGGTGGCAGTCTGTGAGAACAGAGATATCCTGATAGATGCCTTTTTAAAGTCTGGCTCTGCATCCCCCTGGAAAACAGATCCTTTGGAATTCAAGTGAGAACCAGGGTGTCTCTGTGGTTTGCAGCATCACTGGACACACCAGGGCTCCCCAGTTCCTCAAGGAGAACGCCCTGCCAGCAGCCTCAGACATCACCCCCTGACCTGTGGGGACATTTTGTGGCAGAGCCAAAGATCATGTGGAGTCACTGGCTGCACGCTGACCCTGCAGGGAAGGTAGGAGACATCTGGCATAAAGCTGGAGCAGTGTCTGGAGAGCCCAATGGGGGTCCTGACATTTGGGTACCTCGAGGGGCCGGGCTTTCAGCTTGTCTTTTATCAGTATCTGCTGGTCTATCCCAAACCTCTCTAAAACACAGCTCATTTCTGCACTGTGTGACCTGATCTGGGAAGTATTTAACCTCTAAAAGGCAGAACTGATAAGCAAGCTGACATGATAACCTGCTGGGTGACCACAGGCAGGTGCAAACACGTACCTGTGTCCATGCTCCCACCAAGCAAACACAGCAGCTCTGGGTGTAAATACACGTGTGACACACACAGAAATCCCCACAGCGCTCTCCAGCTGAGGGTTACTCACACAGAGCTTTCCCCACATCTCCCTCCTCAAACTGAGTGGCATCTGAGGGCATTCCTGGCTCACCTTTGACCTCCCTCAGGTCTGCAGACATACACGAGGTCTGCTCCTCTTTGCACACAATACTCCCAGCTAACAGGAAAAGCAAGTGGAACCAGAAGTTAGCTACAGTTGTCAAGCCAATATTACATGCTGGGAAAACCAGCAGAAGCTGCACATCTCCAGGGAAAACTGTAAGCCTTCTTGCATACAGACTCCTATGGATAAGTAGGTATCCAGGATCTAGCATCCCCCTGGGGAGTCCTCAAAGCACTTTTTCTTCTCCTTCACACCCTAAACCTGTGGAAGGCAGCAGCTTTAGTCCTGCTCAGCAACACCTCTGCTGCTCCAGGAGCCAGCCCTGGCAGGGGCTGTGCTTGGCACAGGCAAAGCAGATGCCAGGTGCACATCGGCGGGGAATCACACCCCAGGATCTCACATGTGCTCACTGGAGCTGCAACCAAAACCCTCTGCAAGACGTGCCCTCCCACTCCCCTCCCACCTCTGCAGCAGCAGCAGCTGGGAGAGCAAAGCTGCTCGCCTGTCTGGCACATTTGTCCTCATATCCCTCTTCCAGGTGTGCACAGCTTTTTTTAACATTAAAGAGAGACATTCCAGTGCCTCCAACAGAAAATAGATACCCCTCATTGTCTGAGACTGTATTCGTAAAACTCAAAGCCTCTGTAAATTACAATTTCATGGATGTTCTGCTGTTGGTCTGGGTCCATTAGAGACACTTATTTTTCTTACCTTTATTTCCTGTCTGTTCTTCCAAGTAATAGGCTTTGCTGGTGCCTGTTCCATGCTGCTGCCCCTTGGAAATGGCTGTAGGTGAGAGAGGATGAGGATGTTCACTCTCCAAAACCTTTGACTGTACAGCAAGGAGAGAAAATGCCACCTGCTACCTGATAGGGACTAATTCCCTACCAGGAAAAATGGTTGCTAAACATCTGGCCTGGCAGCTGATTTCCAGCAGAGCTGCAGGAGGCAGCAGAATATGCTGGCCTGGAGACCCTGGCCACAGTTCAGCAGTACCAGGCTGCCCACGGCGATAGCAACAACAATAAAAATCTGATTTATCTTAAGCCTCTGCTTACCAGAATCCTCTGCAAATAACATGCAGGGATCTTAACAGTGCCTGTATGTAGAGGAGCACAGCACAGCAATGAGGATTTTATGCAAGCCAGGACCTCAAGCAGATCTGATGGAGTTTATCCCCAGTTTAGCACCAGGTGCAGGTGCCTGCATCTTCCAGTATTGCCCCATAGCTGACATAGAAATAGCCACTCATACCCTGACTGCAGTGCAGTAACTCCTGACCTGGGGAGAAGGTGCCCTGAATTTTCCTTTTTCTCTCCACAGCCCTTTGAGTGCTAACAAGTCAGCAGTGTTACTGATCCCTGCTAGGATGGGATTTGGGTTCCTACTTAAACCCCAAGCTCTATTCAGGCTGTTTCTGGGAGCCCTGGCCAGTTGTCTGATCCCAAATAGCAAAGAGCAGCCAAGCAGCTCAGGATTTGTGATCTGTGATGGTGAAGCAACCTTGAAAGAAAACACACCTTTTGCATTCTGGGGAGTCCACCACATTTCCAAAAGTGAGTCCAAAACTTAGCTATGGGATCTTTCACACAAGAGAGCTGGAAGTGGACCTGGATGCTGGAATTCTCTTTTCCTGGAGGAAAGGAGAAAAACTTGAGTTTTGAAATGGTGAGGAAATGTCCAGGGAGCAGAAGCTCTGTCAGTGAAGGGAAAGCCTCGAGGTAGAGCTGTTGTGCAGAACCAGTAACATCAGGGCAGTCTGTATTTTGCAATATGACTTCACGCTGAGAAATGAATTATCTTGAATTATGAATCATTTCTGGTAAGCAGTGAGGAGATACTTTAGGAGAGAGGGAAGATAAGGGAACCCTGTGCATGGCCACAGAAGGAAGACATCTTGGAGCTCAGCCTCCTGCCTTTTCTTCTTCAGAATAAGAGACATAAACTCCATCCAAACTGCAGAGACTGATCTGATTTTGCTCATTTCTTTGGTATTTGGGTGAAACTGAATGAGCTTTTTTAGCAGTTTCACAACAGAGACTTGGCATTGTCAACATGAAGCATGAGAAAAACCATGAGCCGGGTTTGGAAATTGTGAGATTGGCTTGAAAAGCAGAAGATCTTTTATTATTATTATTTTTGCATCTGTTTAGAAACAATGCACATTCTTTGTCTTAGCTACAGTTCACTGAAATGTCGGGGTCTGCTTTTAAGGAAATCTATCTTTTTCAGCCAGAAGGAATAAGAACATTTTTTTTCTCATTAGTGATTGTTGTGCAGTTGTCCAACACTGAACTCCAGGCTTTGGGGTGGGGGCAGAAAGCTCCCAGTGCCTTTCACAGGGCTTGCTGTCAAATTAATCAGTGAATTGGCTGGTCATTGACTTGCATATAAATGCAGGCCTGACTCGTGCTCCCACCATGCATGTCCACTCACAGAGTTCACCTCCCATGCTGCACAACTGCATGAGCCAAAAGCATCCCCTCAGCTGCCAGAACAGAGACAGCAGATGTAAAAATTGGGGTCTGCATCCTCATTTGTCTGCAGCTTTCCCTAAGTGAAGTTATCCCCTTGCCCATTCCAAATTTCTAAGGTTTGGCAGACTTGAGCATTTGGACATAAGCACACAACCAGGGTGCTCAGGTGTCAAACCTCAAGTGTCAGGGTTTTGGTGGTAAAACCTTTCTGCTTTGATGTAAATCATGTGGCTTAGAGTCCTCATGATGAAATGCAAAAAAATTAACCCCAAACATTTTTCTGCACGAGGAAAGCCTATCCCTTGATGCCTCCTCCTGCAGGTCTGGTGCAAACAAGACCAAAACCAGGCCATTTATCAAAGAAACAGGCAGTT
Source organism: Petroica traversi (assembly GCA_025920805.1). Lineage (NCBI taxonomy): Eukaryota > Metazoa > Chordata > Aves > Passeriformes > Petroicidae > Petroica > Petroica traversi. Next base: position 4,989,561 of record JAHLSL010000022.1, read on the forward strand.
TCCCCCCAGCATTGCGGTGAAAAAATGGCCATCAGTTTGCATTAAAAAGAAATCGCAAGCTTGGTACGGAGCACTCAGCCATGGAAACGTGCTTGTGTGGCTCCCAGGATCCCTTTCTCTCCATCAGAATTCACATGAAAAGCCCTCTCCCTGCTTTCCGTGCCAGCATTAACTCTTCCAAGATGATTGGCATCAAAGGTAGCAAACACTCCCTGCTGACAAAAGCCCCCCTCAGCCTGCCTGCAGCAGCCCCCCGCCCCACTCCCAGGGCTGACAGGTCCCATTGTGCCACTGTCCCACAGCAGCTGCACAGGGAACAAAGACATCAAGGCACAGGGGCCGGGGCTTGTTGCAGTTGTGGGAGGAAACACAAGCAAAAGAGAAAAGTGAGGCTGAAGGGAAGGGATCAACAGTTGGTGACTTACAAGCGCGCTTGGAACGCGTGAGAAGCGGCTAAAACCTAAAGGTTTTCTGCAAATGTACCTGCACAGGCATTTCTGCCTCTGATTATCCACTGCTCTGGCTTCCAGCAGCACAGGAATCACTCAGCTAATTGCACTGTAAAAGTAACGGCCTATGAAATTTTTAATGGAGCGGATTGCACTTATATTTTTTTTCCTCTGTGGTTCAATATACTTCAATATCTTTTCTAACATTTGATTCAGGCTGACAGTGGATTTATACAATTGTCTTTCTCCTCACCATAAAGACTGAAATGCAAGGCTTTAGCCTTTTTCCAGCTCATTCCAGGCAGCTGAGGGCCACAGCTGGATGACCAAATATTCTGAGGAACACCTAAATATACAACCTCGCCACCAAATAACCAATATATGCATGGAGCAATCACTTATCAGCAGTCACAGAGCTTGGTCATCCCTCTACTGTGGCATAGCACAGGATGAGGACAAAAGGCAATGGCTGCTGGGCTTCTACTGCTCCTCCAGTGAAAATAGAATGGAAAAGGGAAGAGGAGAAAATCTTTGGAGAGTTAATGCCAGGGATGGAAGTAAAGCAGTATTTAAACCAGGATGAGGGTAAATTATAAAGGCAACATGGACCACTGTGATAGAATGCAGCAATAAGAATATCAGTGGAGGCCAAACTCAAGGGAAAAGTGCAGCATCTTTCTGCAGACCATTAAGGTCCAAAGCTGGAACATCTCACAGCCACTGCCAGCTCCCAAAGATGCCAACAGCCTGCTGGTGGGTGGCTGCACCTCCTGAACACAAGTGAATCGTCCTGTGCTGGTGCTGATGTCCAAGAGAGCAAGAGACATCCAGCTACAATCAGATCCTACAGACCCATCTTACCCAGTGCCACCTTCATGGGATTGAGGATATAAACATCCATCTTCTTTCCAAGTTCATCACTCATCCAGGATCCAGGCATCCCATTGCCTGAGTTGCCTGAGGGACTCACTCAGGGTTCATTGCTTGCCTAATGACAAAAACACCTGCACAAAACACAGCCCTCAGGGTCACATGAGTATACAGACATGGCTGAAGAAGGAGAAGAAGGAGAGAGATAATGGGATGTGTTGGAGCTCTGCATATGAAGCAGGGGGAGCCAAGAAGCATGGGGACCCACAGATGTTTTTCATAAGACATCAAAATGAAACATCCTCTCAGCTGTTTCATATCAATATAGTGAATTTTCTGTTCCCCCAGAAATAACAGAACGGTCCATTTTCCACGCTGCCTCAAAAAATTCCTGGGTGAAAAATTCCAGCTCCAGTCAGTCCTAAATATTAGCAGGCAGGCTGGGAATCATCTACAGACCACAGCCCTGCTGGCTAAATCCTGCTAGAAGAGATGGGATCCCCTTAGTGGACTATATCACATGAGGAAAAAACCATGGAGAAGGAGCAAACAGAAGAAATAGAGGAACAAGCCCACACCCCAAAATTAACAAACATCCCAAGATGCCATAAATGACTTGATTTCCTGACAGCCCACACTAAAAATGATCACCCTTTGTCTGCCCCAAGCAGATCATCAGATGAACAACCAGTGCTGTATAGATGCCACCCGCTCTCACATCTGCAGAAAGTATCAATTTTAACAGTGTTAGTGGGAAGCTTTGCTGAGCATTGCTAACTCACATAAACACACACACGATTCAGATATATCCTAATAGACAGCTCTGGCCCATGACATTCCTGCAGGTCAAAATTAAAATAAAAGGCAGAGACTCGGCATGCACCTCTGGTTAGACTGCTGGCTTGCTCAGCGCAGGGGCTGCCTGCAGTTAATCAGCCTTCTTTCTCCACTAACTGTCACTGCAAACAAAGGAATTAGCAGAAGGTCTGTAGAGAGCATTGAGATAATTTGGCTGGCTGAAGAAAAGGGAAAGAAAAGGAAAGCAAAACAAAATTACTGAGAAATTTACTTGCACTGACCTCTCCATAAATATTTAGATATAATCATCATTACCTTGGAGTAAATTAAGTTATAAACAGTCTCCACAATTGCACATGATGAATGCGTATCGGCATCAGAGAGCACTTTATTGCAAGTTAATGTGGAAACAGAACACCTCAATCAATCAGGATGCAGAAGAGCTGTCTGATGATATCAGCCCGTCTCAACCTATTCATACGGGACACCGTACACTCACTCACCCACACACGTCCGCCCCCCCATCCTTATTATATTAACAAATGCACATGGAACCCCAGAAGATGGTGAGATGCATGTTTGTGGAGCTGGAATGATGAGGGATGTAGAGTACATGAGGGATCCTCAGCCGTGGTGGTGGCATAATTTATATCACGGTAACATCCACGGCGGCTGAGGATACAGCCCCCCTGTGCTGAGCTCTGTGTACAAACACAGCCAAAAGCCATCTGGATAGGATTCATCTGACTAGACACAGATATCCTCAACAGGGATGTTGAGCTAATCACCGTTAGCTCCTTTCACAGCCAGCCGAGGGAAATCGGCACTTCCCCAGCACAACTTTCCAGACCTATTTTAGACATCTCGTTCAAGAAGAGATGAATCACGCCCTGGACTCCTTCGCTGCCTTGGCTCCGTCCCCGCAGACCCTTCGGGAGCCCCGAGTGGCTGCTGCTGAAGTCAGCACCGACTCTGCAGATGCCAATTTGATGAGACGAGTCCCATCCGCTCCGACCCAGAGACTTGAGGGTTTAGGAAGAGCAGACAAACACGTGACAAGCGAAATGGAATCACATCTGAGGTACATTTTTGGATGTGAAACCATGTAGACTCCCAGGGCTGATGACTTCTCTGGCTGCTAAATAGCAAAGCAGAAGGGGAAGCGTGGTGCAGAGGCCTGTGCTGCTCACACCTCGCCTGCCCCTTCCCTTTCAGTGTGAGAGCTGGGAGATGACAGTCCCTGAGCTTTGCCTTCCCTTCAAGCCTCACAGGCTCATTTCCTGGCCCTGTCTGGCCCTTCCTCTCCAGATCCTGCCCACACCAAGCTGGGGCAGTTGCAAGTGCAGAGAACATTATCCAGTGAGTTCTGCTGTGGCAAAGCCAAACAAGGACAGGCTTTAGGAACTGGCTTCTTCAGGCCACCTCCCCATCACACATTCTATTTCTACCTCCCAACACTCCAAAACTCAGATGTGCCACACACACAAGACTAATAAGGGGTTTCCATCCTGCAAAGAAGAAAGGGAGCTGGTCTAACGAGACAACTGATGATTTCTCAGGAAAGGAGCATGATTAGAGATTATTAAGGCTCACGACTTCAGCAAGGTCTTGCAAGAGAACAGAGTTTTAAACTGAAGGCCACATATGCCTAAACCTCTTGAGAAGGTCACTGAAATAGGTCCTAGCACCGTAAAGTACTGGATTCAGGTCAGCTCAAGACATCTGTGCATCATTCTGTGCCAGTGGTCTTAGGAAAAGTTGGCTTCATCCAGTTTTCTCTTTAGAGTTTTCTCTTATGAAGAAAAGTTTCATATGCATTTTCCAGCATAAACTGGGATGCTCATCTTTTATCTGCCTGTAAAAACCATCAACAACAATAGATAGCTCAACAGGTGAAAAGTGCCAGACAGAGAAAATAATTAAAATGCAAACCAAGTGGGCTGAGAAGATCCTTCTCACAAGAAGGTATTTATAGCAAGAGGTGAAAGAGAGACAAGATAGCACTGACTCTCTCTGCGCTGTTACAAGGTGAAATAAAAATATTTCTCTTCCTACCCTACTTGTTTATAGCCTAAATAGAGTAAAGTAAATGTTGGTCTGCCTTGTTCCCTACACAGTGAGACCTTTCAAAAAGAGGTATCACAGATGCCTTTACTGCTTTTGCACCAGCCCTGCCAGAATTCTTCTTGGGACAAAACCTCATCTTCTGCCAATGCCTTCCCTCAGTGCTACAACACAGACCCTTAATCTGATAATTACCCGGGCCAGTAAATTATTGCAATTAAGCCCAGTTCCCAGCTGCAGCCGAGGACAGCCTCCCAGCAGGGCTCCCAACACAGCCCAGCAGAGTGGCCAAGCCCATTTTGCCAAAAAGCATCTCATTCCTACTGAGACTTAGTCTGAAAGGAGAGAAGGAAATTGCTAAATCTTTCAGCACACGGCCAAGATTTCTATAGATACCAAAAATCTATTGACTGGCCCTGATCAAGGGCTTTTTAATTGAGTGAAGAACGTTAATTAGTAAATTTACTGACTTCTAAACACAGTAAGACCTAGGGCTTCATGTTGCCATTGTGCGAGGACAAAGCAGCTTTCAAGGGCTAGAGAGCTTTTTCCTTATTCTGCCCTACCCTCAAACACCAAAAACTATCTCAGTTAATCCTGGAGATGCATGGATGGTGTGGTGGCAATCAGACACTGCTTCTGTTTAGCTGAGGGAAGTGCTCAAAGCAGTCATCAGGGATGTTTATCTCTGAAAGGGGAAGAAGTCTGAAAAAAACACAAGGTGTTGCTAGAAAACAGAAAGATCAAAGTTAAAAGCATTTGGATGGATAAAATGGTTGCAAAGATTATTACTTCTTAACATATAAATTACTCAAATCATTCCCATTTGTCTGCCTTCATGACCATATGAAAGAGGAGACCAAAGGCTTAGCTCCCAAGATGTTAAATCCTAAAAAATCCACCCATGTTTTAAGTTGTAATACATGAAGCACTTTTCCTGGAAAAAACTGTCTGCAGATCAGCAGCAAAGGCTTTAAAACATGTTTGTTGTGGAATCAGAAAAAGAAGAGATCAAACCACAGCAGCTCAGCAGAGAAGGATTGCTGGAAAAGCAGAAACTAAAAATGTAATAAAGGGAAGATGAAGACAGGAGGAAGCTGCTCACCAGAGGGAATGGCCTTGCCAGGGAAAGGCAGCAGAGTTTATGGCCCTGCTCTTTATTAGCTGAGGAAGTCAATGCATGCTTCTCGGGGAAAAAAATAGGAAAGGAAATAAAAAGGAGTTTAAGATTATTTTGATGGCTTGAGGCCAGATTCATAGCAGACCTGAGTTGTGTCTGGGGATCTCTCCTCTGTTTCTAACATTCCCTGATGTTTTCCCCATGAAATGATTGCTGGGAGGCTGGTGAGCACCACGATGATGATGTGCCACTCTAGATCCTTTCCCGTGCACCTGCAATCCTGCCAGCCCACAAGATCCATCCAGCAGCACTCAGCAAATGTCCAAACCATTCTCCACTTTCACAGTTCCCAACCCCCTTTCCAGAGATGTGGGCAGCCCTTTCCCCAGCTGGTCACTGGCACACCATGGCCACATTTGCCTGCCCAGAGACAATACTTTGGCCAAACTCTGGTGTCTTTGTGGAACGGGGACACTGTGCCTTCGAAGCCAGATGCAATTTTTGGCCAGAAGTGCAAACCATGAGAATGTTGGGAGAAGCCCAGGGAAGAAGAATAGGGGCTTCAGCCACCATGTCACACATGTACACCGCCCAGACAGCTCCTTTCCTGGGAGGAACATGACAGAATTTTGGAGAGGTTTTAGCACCCAAGGAGAGCTAAAAATTAGGCAGCCTCTGGACAAGTGCAGTAACATCCAGCTTACCCAATTTTTCCACATCTCATCAGGAGAGGCCAGGATATCTTGACATGAAACTTGTACAGGGATATAGATAGGTGGGGGCTATGTCTCTGTCTTAGGATCTAACTGTGGGTGATGGCAGCCTGAGAATTTTTAACAGTCTTAGATGGGGAGAAAAACTTTGCATTTCACTTTGTAGAGCAGTGACAGAGCAGGGCACTTAGAAAGATAATGCAGATGTTTGCATATTTCCTTGCATGGCTACAACACATTCTGCCCCTGGCCCCTGCAAGGTCAGCCTTTACAGAGCACAGTGAACAAAGTGACAGTCCCACAGTGATACCTGTCCTAGATGTAGTGCTTGCAGCCTTCCATTTTTGCCTTGTCAAAGTGAAGCCCAAAGGTGAGTCAAGATTCCTCCTAAGTTAGGACAATTTTTAGCCCCTTATGGCAGGGTGGCACATCACTAAGACACACAGGCTTTTTTTTTTTGTTTAAATCCTTCTTAATGGGGTTTGTTGTGCTGTCCAGAAGGACACTGACACAGCAAAAGGTTCTGATGGCCTGTTTAGCACAAGCTAGATTTTAAACAGAGAGGCAGCATTTCCTGCGTCAGCTCACTGCTTCAAATCTCACCTGAATCCTGCATCATGTATGAGACATCTGCGCTGCATGCTGGTGGAACAAATCTGTCAGCAGAACAAACGTGTGGGGACAAATCTATCCCTGTTCCAACAGCCACGGTGCTAACCCAGGGGACTGCTTTTGGCCTGCCAGAGTCAAATGGGACTCAGAGCAAGTAGGTCCCTATCTATATGCATCTTGGAAGACAAATGAATGACTAAAATAGCATTAGTGGGAGCAGGAGTGCCTCTTCAGCATGCTGAGGTACACTGGCTTGGCCGTGGCAGTCACACTGCGTTTGGGTTCAGATTACCACCAATCAGTTATGCCCTGTAGAAATCCATCCCTTAGTTTAAAAAAAAAAAAATAAAACCCAGCAAAAACAAACCTTCTTAAAACCTATCTTGTGTTATGCCTTCAGGGCAAATTTGCTTTTATGAGCATGAATAATTCATGCATGTTCATTTATTATTAATTAATATTCCATGAACATGCATGGATTATTCACCCAAACAAAGCACTGGGCCCTAACACTCTCCCTGCAGCCTGGCATTAGCTACACAACACAGCCCAGCTGACCAAGGCATTCAACCAGTACCATTTATCAGCTCTTTCTCCCTAGAATCCACCAAGAACATTTTGACCCTCCTTGATGGTCACTGACTTTCTCCATTTCCAGTGTTGGAATAGGACAATTCAGCTCTACTGAGCTTAAATATTTGGGAGATGTTGAAAAATGCGAGCAAGAAGAGGAATTTGATTTTTAAGGTGTGCTGTGCAAGACTGTACCCATTTCCATTTTGGAGAAGCAATTCCAGGCACACCAGGTCATCACAGGGTCACTGGTCAGCTGGACTGTTTGGGGGGGAATTATTCCTCACTCAGTGCCATGTCACCAACAGCCAGAGCAGCATTTCCCACATGGAACTTTCTTCTGTCAGAGATAGTTCATTGCTGATATGGAAGAGATGCCATAAGCCATATGCCCATGCCAACCACATTTTCCTGCTGTGCAGGCATTTTGCTGAGAGCACACAGGGGCCCCCAACAAAGCCAAGAAACTAATGAAAGTCTCTTCCATTTCAATATAGATCCTCATGTGCATTGGCTCTGGCACCAGTCTGCACCATGGAGGGGCAGCTGGGTTTTTCTCCTCAGCATCCATCCTCTGAAGAGCCCACAGTTTTTGGATTTTCTCCCAGTGCTGGATCTGCACCCCAACACATAAGCAAAGCCTGCAGAGCCAGCAGAAATCATGATCCATCATTGTCCAGAGGAACCCCAGCTGAGCCCCTTCAAGACAGGTCAGACCTGACTCTCATAGCTCTCTGCAACCATCACCATCTACAGACCAGCAATCCATATTTTTATGGGACAGGCGGAGCAGGACTACCAATTGGATCATAAAAAATATCACCCACAGATATCACCCCCCACTGCCCTCATCACTGTCTCCACACCAGATCCAGGAGGACTTCAGGTGCAAGCAGATTCACTTGGGTCAAATCACCACCTGAATCTTCTTTGCCTTCTCAGTGCCCACAAAACCCCTGACCAAAGGATGTTTAGCTCCTGAATCTTCACCTGATAGGAGCAGCCCTGTCACAAAGCATTCCTGGATGCTCTGTTCATGTTCCAAGCCTCAAAACAACCACTTCACCTGCATCCTCTGTGTGACACCCACAAGGGTGCAGGACTAAGAGTTGAATTTTCTTTATTTGGGCTAAACCACTGCAATCTCTTTATATGGTCCTATGTGAGTCCTGATTTTCAAGCACAGGAATGCCAAGAGGAAATAGTAAAAAACTCCCTGTGTGTTAGACACTGGAACAGCTTCAAATCAAGAGTTAGCTGAAGCAAACAGATGAGACGTGATTTCAGCATTTATTAAAAGCAGAAGTACAGCACAAAAAGAGGGAGAGGAAAAAGCTTTGCTTACAGGGGATGCTTACATGGTACTCAGTGCCATGGGGTGCCACCCAGAACTATGGACAGTCTCTTCTGAAGATGAGAGACATTTTAAAAAGCCAGTCTAATCAGTTTTAAATAGTGCTGGGTCCAAATCACTTGTCTAAAGCCCATCTTTGAGAGCCTGGAGCAGGGAGTGGAGACCAGGTGTGGAGCACCCCATTTCCCTTGCTTCCCTGTAATGGTTTGAAAGAAAGAACTGGATCCAAATTCCCCCAAATGGGGCATGTTTTAGACCTGGATGTGAAGTGTTTGATTCCAGTGAATACCCCAGGCACCACCCTATTGCCTCAGATTGTTTTACCAATAGAGATAAGTTCAGAAACACTCTGACTGTTACAGACAATTTAACACAAAGGGGCTGCTCGGGGAAAACTTAAAACTGTCATAATTCATCCTCCCCTTTCTCCGGTCCAGAAATGAAAGATTAAACCTAGGAAGATTTATTAAACTGACATTTTAATAGAATTTTTAGACTTTCCATGTTAATAGTTTAAATATAATTGAATTCCATGAAAGGGAGGAATACAGGATGGAGCCGGTGTCCCCCAACAATAAGAATGTTTTAAACACTGGGGCATATCACTAATGCATAATTTAGTCCTATTTGCATGGCCCTTAGAACTGGGAGTAACGAAAACACAAATCTAATTAACAGAGTGAAAGAAATGCCTCCACCAGCAAACTTCATCACAAGCTCCACTACCACACACCCACCCTCTGCAAGTTACAAACACGAAACAGATGGCAAGGAGGAGAAAAAAAAATAAAAGACATCACACATCAGCTCTTGGAAAGGAAGAGGGGGGGAAAAAAGAGAGAGAAAGCAGAAGGGAAAGGATGGATAACCATGCTACTTGACGATGCAGCAATTAACTTGCTGAGGGTGGAATAATTCTTGCAATGCCTCTCTGGTCGAAACACACTCCCAACTTAGCTAAGTAGATGTACTGAGTGCAGTGGAGAGTAAACCAGTTTCCATAAATCCCAGCAAGAGTCTGTTTCACTTTATAAGATTCATGTGAAAATTTGAAAATTCAGGTTTTTCCAAAAGCATCTGAAATCAGCAGGCTGAGCCCCGCGGGTCCCCAAAGGTAACTGATCACAGCACAGAGTAGGGTTTCACAATCACACTGAGCTTCTCCACTGCATTTTTAAAGGTTAGACATTAATTCCTGATCAATACAAGGAACAGCAGGCTGCCCCCTACCCCCCAGTCCCAGAATTGTCTTACGTTATTAACTGAGCCTTAGCTTTGTCCTGGAATTACTTAAAATCACAACTCAGAGCTGTGAGACACAGAGTCCCTCCACATCCAGAGCAGAGGGGGGCAAGAAAGACTTTCCCCAGTACCTTCTTCCCCCATGCAGAGACAAATCCACCCCGTCCTATGCCTGACAGGTGAAGGTAAACAAGGTTTGTCATGCTTAGCATGACACATTCAAAAATAAACAGCGGAATCTGAAGTTTCTCCAGGTCTAGTTAGACTGAGTAGAAACAGGTCATTCCAAATAAATCCTCATGATCAAGTCTAACTCCCTTAACAATATACCACACTTATTTTTGCTGGGTTTCTCTGTGCCATCTCCATTACAAATTTCACTGACATCACGACACCTCCCTTTGGAGATGAAAATAAACTCAGTGTGTCCCAAGCACCAAGATTTCCAGGAGCGTTAAAAATAAGGGCAAAAAAAATTAAATCCAGGCTACTCAACAGCTTTTGGTCATTGAAAATTTTCTGGTCTTCTCCAGACATGCATGTTAGGCTGTCATTTGCTTTCCCTTCACGTGATAGGTGGTAGCTGCTGTTTTTGATGATGCAGTTTGACATGGACTAGGTCAGGGGCAGATGCAAGCTCGTCCATCAATCAGATTTAGAAGCAGTTATTGATTATTGGTCATGCTGGTTCTTACCCTGTGTCTCTTTCCCTCTTGGCAACACTCCTGCAACTTTGAAGGCTTCAGCTGGTAACTGTAAGAGGTTCCTGGACTTCAGGCAGCATTTTGGGGAGGTTTTGGAAACCTTCACAGTTAGGCAGGTTCATTAGCATTCACTCATGGCCTCATATTTTTTTTACTGCCTCTCTGCAGGGCTCATTTATTCCACTGAAATCAAACACAAGAATTCCCCCAAGGCATCCTTGTCAGCTATGAAGTGACTGGGCTGCACGACACACTCTTTCCAGGTACAGCAGCAGGTACAGGGAGGCTGACAATGTTTTTTGGTGTCGTATCAATTCATTATCAAAGGGGAAATTGATGAATATCCACTTTTGCTGAGTTAGAATCTCCTGATGGCTAATGAGCATGAATAAAACGTTATGCAAATTAGTGGCTGAGAAGGGAATTCGGAACTGAACTTGAATATGAAATAGGTCATTAGTACAACACATCTTTAGCATCTGTTGATTGTTTCTAATGTTACATTTGTGGCAAAACTGCCTCTACTGAGATTTAGTGAGAAGAACTCAATCCGACCCTGCAGTCATGCACGTACCCTCTGAACCTGGTGCCATGCATGTCAGGAAGCAGGAGTGATTCTGGGCAAACAGGCTCCCACTCCTGGAGAAAAAACAGTTTATGGCCTAGATTGCAATCTGATCACCTGCTCAGGACACCTCTGTATGGTGTATGCCTAGGTGGCTGTGCAGAGTGTCTCATAAAATATGAATACTTCTTACAGATATGATGGTGCTTGATGTGCATTTACGGTATGAACACTTATAGGTGTCCATTATTATTTATAAGTCTACAGTGTGAGAAGCTTTTCTGTAATGCTCAAGAAGTGACAGCTTCCCTCTTGCCAAGGACAGGCAGAGAGGAGGACACATCAAGAGAAAGGCAAACAGCAACCACTATGTGTAGACAAGGAAAACTAGATTTTCTCTAAGCCATACAGGCCATCTAGGTGTTAAAAAGGAATTAAAGTTTGAATGGATTTGAGCTTTGTGGGTTTGGTAGCGTAAGGTACAGTTTGTGTCGTGTCCTTTTGGTACAATCCAGTCTGTCTGGGCTCCTGCACATGGGCTTGTTTAGGGATTGGGGTTGATTTTTTTTTTTCCAGGTTGAAGAAGAAGTGATGAAAGTCTCAAGTAAAACATGAAAAACTGACTTTCTTTGAAGATAAGCTGCCCCAAAGGGTCTCCAACACATCACAGAAGACAAGTGGCAAGTTGGAGGCAGTGTGTCAACAGTCTTTAAAAATGAAAAACTAATAACGTGACCAAAAAAATGTGTCAAAATAAAGGAATGTTTCTTTGTGGGAGACAGGCACTGGAAAACACAGATGTACTCGCATCTCTCACCTCCCCTGGGACAGGAGAGAGACCTCCCACGAGAGCTTAGTCTATAGGAAATGGTGATCATTACAGGGTGTTTTTAGATCTGGTTCTGCAAAGAAGAAACTTTCCAGTCTGGGGACATTCAAAGGGGAGAGCAAAGGGGGAACAAAAGGAAGAAAATCTCTTTCCTACCTTCCTTCTGCTTGAGCTATCCATACGAAGTGGGAAACGTGCAAGAGGAGGAAAATAACCCATGTGCAATAAGCAAGAAACTGTGAGCAAGGCAAGAAGTGCAGGATGCAGCAGAGTGAGTTTCAAGCCATGGTATTGGCACGAGATTCAGTTTCTCCTCTCTGGGGAAACCACCAAGCTCATCCCATCTTCAGGTACTCCAGATGAGGATATTCCTCCCTGTCCAGAAATTCTGCCCTTCCAACATGAAGTTTCAGCTTCCATGACCTGTTTTTGACAATCCTATCAGAAGTTTCTACACAAACTCTGCATAGGACAGCAACAGGAGCCCCTGGTCAAATGAGGTCCATCCTCAGGAGAGGGAGTGGTAAAAAAAAGTAGCTTTAATCCAGCACTTCATTTGCAGCCCCCGTTTACAAAAGAAAAAAGCAAACCAAGCCTCGTGGCAACAGATGATCAGTGCTGATACAAGGGGCCCACCCAAGCCATGGTCTGGAGTTTTGGTCAGCAAAAAAGGAGCAATGCAAGTCCTCAGGGCTCAGAGTTCTCCGAGCAGAGGACTCAGGTTTGTAGAGATCCTCATCCACATTCAGGATGGGGATTTCAAAGATCTTGTTCCAGATCAGAGCCACCTCTATAAACAAGGGGCTAGGGAAGCCAGTAGGAGTTTCCTGATCCAGTGTGCACTGCAACCCTCTGAACTGGAACTCCAGGAATGACAAACCACAGTGGGGTAAAGAGACCTGGAAGCCATGCAGCTTAACCTCAGCTCAGGGGCTGGAGGAGCCTAAACATCAGGATATCAAGAGTCACCAGATTTGTTGAATGAGGACCCACAGCCCTTACCCAGACCTGTGCCAGGCCCCTGCATCCCCCATTCATTGCCTACTCATAAGTGTTAAAATTCACCCAAGCATCTTTGCCTCCCTCCTGCAAACCACAGTGGTGGGCTACTACATTTATTATTCCATCACAATTAACCACTTCTGATTAGTTCAACTAATTACTGGGTGCTAGCAATTACTCACTGACAGGCCTCCTCGGAGTCTTTAATAGCTGTTCCCACAAGAGCAAACAGGTGAAGGCCAGAAGAAAAAAGCAAAACAACTAAACAAGGGGGAAATGAGGGAAGGAATTAAGAAATCCCTGGACAGACCCAGGTCCTTTGAGATCCAGAGCAGCAAACAGCCCTGCTAATTAGCATGCCTGTTGCATTGCCAGCATGCAGGGAAATTTTCCCTCCAGCCCTTTTTCTTGCAGAAGCTCATGATTTGGGATTTGTCCACAATACAAACACTAGACAAGATGCGTTTGCACATTATCATTTCAACACTGCAATATCTCTCAAAAACACTAAATCATGGCTGAGTAATTTTGTTTAGAGGGTGAATTTTGGATCCTAAGCCACCAAGTGGGGCATTTTCTTCGTAGCTGACTGAAGACTTCTGAAAACTGGAGGATTAGGGGAGAATGGAAAATATGACAAAAGGGTAGTCTTAACTGATTTGGAACACGCTTCTTTCGTGGATAACAGAGGAAAACATCCTTAGGAGGATGCTCTACATGTTGTAATAGCAACCGTTTGTTTTCAGTTTGAGACCCTGACAACAGAATTTAACAGAAAATGAGTTGTTAATGACAGTCATAGAAGCACTCTTTATGTATTAAATTCTACAGTATGCAGAAAAAACATAGCTTTTTATCTGATGCTTTGAGAATGCTCTTGCTCCTGTTGTCATTGAATTTTAGGGGGTTTCATAAATAGGAGAGTATCCAAATAATCTTTGTTTCCAGGTGCTACGTGCTTCACCCCATGGCAGGTGCTGCTTCCAGACATCTTACTCCAAACCCTTTTGAATTTAATAATACTGACCTGACAAGTTTTAAGGGAGGATTTCAATGGGTCCATAAAGCACTTGTGTTGACTTCCAGGTGGCTTTTTAACCAGAAGTCAGTCAGCCACAGACAACATGACCACAAATCCTGAAGTATCTCAACATCCCAGAGACAGTCTCCAAGCATCACTGAGATCTTATCAGGAGGACTGTAATCCTGGGGAAGCTGCTGGAGGACAGACATTAAGCAGCCTGACAACAATAAGCCTGGTTCAGAGCCTTATCCCTTGTTCAAAACGTGATTTTCCAAAACGATGAATTATTGTTTTCCGAGTAATGGTTTTGCACTGGAAATACTCACTGTTTCCCAAAGTGCCCCTTCAGTCTGGAAAGACTGCAGTGAACACAGGGGAGTGTATCCAACACTATGAGCCTTGCAGAGCCACAGGTGATGATAGGAGGACTGGGCACACTTGTGTGGAGATTGGTGGAAAACGTGATCCATACAGTGGAAAAGTTTTCTGAGCACAACACCTTGTCCCTGGGGCATTGGGTATCTGTGTGGGGTGGGGTGAATCTCCCTCAAAGCCCACAGATACAGACAGGATCATCTGCAGACCACAGGTGGAAGAAACACCTATCCCACGTGTGCATGAAACTATTACCAGGGTGCATTCCCTGGCTCACAGGAAAGGACAGTGAGCATGGTCAGGAGACCTCCTGACAGACAGCATCGTGGGGGTCCTTTCTCCTTCCAAAGAAAAACAAGGCAGGGAAGAGGGGGAGAGCACAGCGAAAGCAAAATTGTGCCGTAAAACTTTTTTCTACAACAAACTGATGAACATCTGACTCTGCTATAGAACTCAAACAATGCTAAAGGCTGCAAAACGCTGTCTGAAAAGGCAGTAAAAAACAATACTCACACAAAGAGCCCTCACTGAGGCAGGAAGAGCCCCCAGACAGCCCCTGCCCAGCCTTTGCCCAGCTGTGGAGTGCTCTCATGCTCATGCTGAAAAGGTGCAGGAAAGATGTTTTGTTTCAAAGTGAAATCTTTCTGAGTGAAGTGCACACTGCAGGAAGGCAAGGCATGCCATGGCATCCCCTTGTACAGGAGTTACAGGAGTCTTTTGCTCAGAAACCCACCCAGGTTCTGCTTTCTGCCCTCAAGGTGCTCTCTGCTCCCATTCTCAGCTCAGCCCAGGGATTCCCTCCCGTTCTGCTTGTGTGGAGGTGGGAAGCACACGAGGATGTACCGCTGGCCACATGGCCACCTCCTGAGCTCAGCCAAGCTCTTGTGTCTCCAGTTCAGCTCCATTTCTGCAGCTACATTCAAGGTATGCAACTTCCATTCTTCTATGGTTCTGGATGAGTTTTCCAGACCTCAGGACATTACCATGTGAACTGTATAAGAAAAGGCTAAGTTTTAACTCATGCTTTTGTTATACATTCAGAGCTGTAAATCAGCTGAAGTTCAAGCAGTCATGAATATCTGTAAGGTTAGATTTGATACCTCTAGTCAGCTATAATTTTTCCTGCAGACACACATGCACATAACACTGCCTTTTTCCTTAGAAGTCTTCTTATATTTTCTTACCTTCTTGTTCTTTTCTGTTTGCTTTCCATGATCAAAGCAGAAAGAACTTCTCCCAGGATGGCTTTTGGAGATCTCAAGAGTCATGGACCTCTTGGAGCAGCTCCAGTACAGAGCCACTAATTTGGTCAAGGGTCTGGAGAATCTCTCTGATGACAAAAGGCTGAGGGAGCTGTTCAGTCTCAAGAACAGGCGACTGAGGGGGGACATCAACAATGTGTACAAATATCTAAAAGGTGGGTGCCAAGAAGATGGACCAGGCTTTTCTTGGTGGTGCCAACAAAAGGAAAAGAGCCAATGGGGAGAAACTGATACTGAGGAAGCTCCTCCACATGAGGAAGAACTTCTTTACTATGCAATGACCAAGCCCTGGAACAGATTGACCACAGAGAGCGTGGGGACTTCTTCATTGGGGATATTCCAGAACCATCTGAACACATCTGAGCCTTGTGCTTTGGGATGGCCCTGCTTGAGCTGGGACATTGGACCAGATGACCCACTGTGGTCCTTCCAGCCTGTTCTGTGATTCTGTGATTCTGTGATTCTGTGATTCTGTGATTCTGTG
>JAHLSL010000022.1:5005610-5039758 GCA_025920805.1 Petroica traversi
TTCTGTGATTCTGTGATTCTGTGATTCTGTGATTCTGTGATTCTGTGGTCTTACCAGCTCTCCAAATTACAACAGATTTTGGTGTCCCAGGCTCAAAGACAATTGAAACTATGGATCCTGAAGATCTTTTCCAACGTCAATGATTCTGATTCTATGAGCAGGGCTGGTGTCCAGGAGTAGTGGACCATGGCCTGGAAAAGGTGGGTACAGGAATTTCCAGGGAGGCTGCTGTCAGAAAATCAACACCAGGAAGGAGTCTCTAGGAATGGGAGATGTCAGACCAGCTTGCCAGTCAGTAGGGAACAACTGACAAAGGTAAGGTTCCTGCCACGTCTTACAGAGGATTTATTTTTTACCTTCAAGAAGAAATTCTGGCTCTCCCATATTCACGAGGAGGCATCATCCATGATCCACTAGGCAGCAAAACAGTGGTCAGGTGTGACCAGCCTTGCCAGGGCCACCAAAAACAACCAGCAGCCACTGTGGTCAGGTCAAGCAGTGCTGGACAGGGCCCAGGTTTGGGGCTGTGAGCTTGCAGGAGATGAGGCTTTTTTCAGAAGGGAGATGTTCCCAAGGGAAGCCCTACTGCTCCTTTGCACCAGCCCTGAGGAACAGGTGGCCACGGCATGAATGTCCATGCTGGTCTGGGATGTTAAATATCAAATCAAGAGGGAATTGGGTCTGTGACTATTTTACACTAATTCTGGATGGTAGGAAAATGTAACCCACTGGTTTTGCCTTTATGAGCAATACTTGGCTTGTTCTGTTCCTGAGCTTATCTCCTGTGCAGTGTATTTCTTGTGCTGATAAATATTTATGCTCCGTGATTTTGATTTATACGAGGGGCTTAAATATTGTAAAGCTGGACACAGCATAAAGCAACATAAAACAAAGCGCCAGTATCCAGAATGGGGTGGACTAAAAAGGGGTGGCCCCTGCAGCAACCAAATTTTACCCCAGAAATGACCTCTTCCCCTCCCAGGAGCAGCACAAATTGGCAGCATCCCCCTCTCTGCTTTACAATTGAGATTCCCAACCTGTGTGTTTCAAACAGGAGAGCTGTTTGCAGTATTGCCAAGGTTACTAGAGTGAAAACATTGCAAATGGCATTTGCATGATTGTACTTTCAAATCCTAACTTGTAGCAACAGTGCATTTTAAATGAAGGGGATTTATAACTCAAACCAGAACACTAATCATATTCTGGAGTAATAGGATTTATTTGTTGGTTGTTTGGTGGTTGTGGGGTTTTTTTAAGCTCAGAGACAACAAGCTATGTTCATGAAAAGGGAGATGGCTGGGTTTAAACCCTACTCCAACAACATTTTGAAAGGATTAGGGAAGAAACATGAATGTGCTCTATTTTCAAAATGCAGTTCAGAGCCTGTGTAGTCTTTAATGCTTCCCTGCTATGAGAACATCCTAAATTGCTACACAAATTCAGACAATTGTCATTTTAAATGTACAACTCAGATCAGCAAAAAAAAAAGAAGGAGTCGTCTGAGGATCTACAATGGATGTTTAACAGCACCCAGATGTTCTCCAGCTATGAAACTCCTTACCCAAAACACACTGGGCACATTCTGAAGCAATGCTCAGTCCTCCTCCAAGGCTCAGATTTACAGCCCAATATCAAGAGCAGCTAAAGCTGGAAGTAGCTGACATGTTCCCCACAACACTGGATTTCTGGCACGGGCTAGTAAGGTTCTGGAGCACCTGGCTTAAAGTCCTGCAATATTTATGGAAGAAAGAACTCATTTAAGCTGTAATTTAGGATGTGCACTAAATCTCATGGCCCATATCCTAATGTGGAATAAGTGGATAAAGTCAATATACACCACCCAAAGAGTTTAATTTTAGTCTCCATGCCCTGCAAACACCAGACTTACAGGAACAAAGGTGCTCCAACAGAGTTTGATGATTACCAGAAATAGTTCCAAAAATTCCCTGGATTTTTGACAGAAAGGAACTTTTCCAGACATTTCTGAAATTTCTCTGTAAAACACTTGTTAAAGCCACCTTACAGGGCTGGTTTTAATATAAAAATTCTCAGTGGTGAGCTGTTAAGCTATCCTGTGAGACATGGAAAACCAGGAGAGCTGTGTGGTCTGTTCCTGCAGCCATCTGAAGAGATAATAAACCTCATTTGACCAGTCAGAACTTCATATAACACACACTAACCTCGTCACTTAAATTGCATGATCATACACTTGCTGGCAATTGATTTTAGACTAGTCAAAAGGTGTCAATTTAGGCAGCTCAAACCACCACCTGAAATCTCCAGTTGTGCTTGGAAATTCTGGCCTTCAGTGTATTCGGGCACACACTGATTTTATACAGTGTGTGTGTGTATATATATACATATATATGTATAATTTCACACACACACATACATACATCTATAAATGAAAAAATTAATCTGAAATATGTCACCCCGCAATCTGTCAAATAAAGCTGATATAATAAATATGTCACTTTATTTAACAACTGATGCTGAAGAGAACTAGGCAGAATGAAAGAAATGAAGACAGGGCTTAGTAAAAACACTGAGGAAGGCAGAAATTAAAGCAATCAATCACATTCTCGTGGAACGTCTACACCACTCGAAATAATATTTTATTCTCTGCTATTGATTGGATGCCACTGAACAAAATTACAAACAATGAATCTAGTGTTATAAACAAGAATCACAATAAGAATAACTTATTTCAAAGCCTTGGCCATACACTTTGTAGACTGCAGAGTCCTGGACATCTGCTTCCTGTACTACCATAACCTAAGAGACATCCTTGCTCACTGACAGTGGAGAGGCCATGCTGCAACTGTGCTGAAATAAGGGAAAACTCCCATTTTTCCCTCCTTTGCCTTTTAAGCATGAATATTTAAAGCTTACAGAGTTTGGTAGGATTAGAGGACCCCACTGGGTAGGGGTGCTCAAGAGAAATTTCACTGTTTTTTTTCAAACAGTGATATCTCAGTTTAGGAAGGAGGAGGAGAGTACCTTGAATTTTATTCTGATGCAATCATAAGAAAAAAATAAAGAAATTATGCTGAATATGTTGTTTTTGCATCACTAAAACCTGTAGAAAAATCAAATGAGACATTTACAAGAGCTGGTCATTCCTGATAATATCCACACTGTAAAATACAAGTGGGCAAATATGAATGCAAAATTCTGGATGAAGGGGCAAGGAAAGAGGATGGGATAGAAAACTCATCTCCCCTTCTGCATTGTTCTGTAATGCCACTGGGTTGTCACATATTAGCCATTTACAGACACGTGCAAATGGCATGAAAAAATACTGGGCCAAATCCATCCACAGTGCAAATTCATTGAGTTCCAGCAGGTCTACACTGGGTTCTAATTAGGCTCATTATGTATAACTGAACATAATTCTAATTGGCAGCTTTGATTACACCCCACATCATTTCTGCTCTAATTTACCCACATGGGATGAGAAAGGGTTAATGCACAGGTCTGGCACCAACAGTGACAGCAACAGGAGGAAGAGGGAAAGCCATCCTTAAAAACATGCATAAGGGCCCAGAGTGGAGTTGGAGGGATTCCTCACTGAAGAAACATTTATCCTGCTGGCATCAGGTTGTGTTTTATTTACCTTTATGCAGCTTTACCTACCCAATAACTTGCACTCACTCCTGCAATATCCAACCTCTATTGCTAGAGATTTTATGGAGTGGGAGTCCTTACAGGAATTTGGGGAGTAAAAATTCTGCTTGGAATGTGAGGAAGAGTGTGTATGGGCATGGGTGGGATTGCAGTTCAAGGGATTTGAAGTTATTCATTATTTCCTCCCATCTGCCTCGTATACTTTGCCTTCTTTTATAGACTCTACATGTCTCAAATTAGGAGACAATCTCAGGCCTGCAGGGATCAGCAATGCCAACCCCAGATTTCTGGGAAGGAAAAGTACTTCCGAGGAGGTTCAAGTTAATGTGGATGAGAGTTGTGTCAAACAGTTGGGAAGAATAAGGTCCTGTCCTCATGAATTACACTCAGAAAGCTTGGCCTAGACCCCCACCAGGGTGAGATTGTCCTTGCAGGACTGGGACTGCTCAATAGCGTCCATGGGCAGATCCATGGATCTGGGTTAATTGATCCTGAGGATGCTTTGGTCCCAGAAACTTGATGGCCACAGGTTGCAGAAAAGCTATGGACGTGCTAAAGGCACAAGTGGTTGAAAGACAAGATCCAAAGTTGTTAGTGATGGCTCGATCCCAAACCTGCAGAGGTTTGCCTCAGGTCTGGCCAATGCCTTGATGATGCCTTTGATGAAGTGTGGAGAACTTGCTTGTAAAATGCCTGATGGGATCAATTCCTAAAGGGCTGCAAAATGTTCAAGAGGATGGGAGCAGAATTCAGTCAGTCCTTGGCCTGAAATTCCTCTGAAAGTGGCAAGAAGGAAATCCAGAGGGGTGAGTTCCTCAGGAGGGACATCTCCAGAGCACAAGAACAACAAGAGGTGTTGATTTATCGTCTGGGGAACAGGAAAAAAGGGCCACAAAGAGTCAGCAATAACAGCAACATCCCATCAGAGCTGTGGGGGATCCCACAGCTGACTGGGCATACTGACTGGAGGAGGATGCACAGGGAAGCACTTGAACCTGCCATGACATAACAGGGACAACCCTCAACTCCCCTGCTGTGGCTTCCTATCCAAGACCAGGGCAGCCTCTGGGTTCCCTATTGGAGACCAGCGATGCTTCCCTGCACTCCCCACAATCTGATCAATTTTCTCTTTGGCCACTGCTGAATTTCAAGAAGTAGCTCTGGCTTTGGGACCAAGCCAGGCTGTGCAGAGGAACACACTATATGTCCATGGCACGGTTTTAGGGGTGGCCAGTGCTCTGCACCCAGAGAGCAGCAATGCTGTGTGCACACAATGAGCTTTTAGGGGGTGGAAGGAGCCTTCAGAACGCACAAAGCCAAATCTGTCCGAATGTGAGCGAGGGAAGGCAGCAGGTGGAGGAAAGCCATCTGGCACCCTCTAGTGTGGCGCTCTGAGAAAAGCTCGTCCCTCCACCCCTAGCGCTGTTCCTCAGCAGCCTCTTTCCTCACCCCCACACCACCACCGTGCCCGCAGGCTCCGTCTCATCAACCCCCTTTAATTACCATCCACTGTAGCAAGACACAAAACTCATTAGTGCGAGCAGCATCTCTTCGTGATGAGCCTGTCGTGTCCCAAGACATCCAGCACGTGTGAGCCCGACTGGAGGGAGATGCACAGCCCAGAGAGGCTTTAAAGGACATTTTGAAAGCTTTGGGGACCTGGCATGGTTGAGAGAGAAGTGCCAATGCCAGGGCATCAAGGCCACCATTACTCACAGCACCACATGTGCAGGGTTGGGCATGAAAATTGAGTGTCCCAGGGCACATGCTGGGAAATGAGACATGTTGCTGTTGGACAGCATTAAGCTGGGAGAAAGCAGATTCAGCTGACTATGTGACATCTGGGGTGGGATATTTGTATTAAGAGAGTCTAAATCGAAAAAACAAAAACGCCAAGGACAGGCCAGGATGTCCCAGTCCAGCCTGTCCCCAGCAGTGTAGGCTCAGCTACAGCCACCCAAGCACATTTCACTTTTTATGATTTGGCTCTCAAGTCACTGGAAGAAAAACAACTTTATTCCATTCCTAATCACCTTCACCGTCCTCCAGTGAACTTTTGGGTAATGTATGCTGTGTCATCGGAGCAGCTCTGCTCCGTGAATGGTAAACAGGCACCCATAGATCTCTCAGGATGACAGTTCCCAACCAAGGAACCAACACAGAGCACAGGTAAGAGGAGATAAAACTCCCCAACCCAGAGAGCACCATCCCCTCCCAGGCACTGCGACTACCTCCATGTAGAATATTGAACAAAATGTCATTCTTTCCCCGGGCATTAAAAGCAAAAGGGTTTTGGGGTGAGGCTACACGGCAATGGGACAGTGGTTGGTAGCATGACCTTCAGCACCTGTGATGGTGTAGGTGGGATGTAGGTCCCAGAAGCACCTGCCATCCATCAGAGACAGGACAGGGCCAAGTCCCAAAAGACCTAAAATACTGTGAGTGTTACAGCAACTCCATTAGTGTGAGTTTCCCTGTTAACCTTGAAGAGCTGGCATCTAAGCAGCCTTCATACCAGTGAAGGTCACCCCTGCCTGACACATCACTGCTGGCATTTTTATGTGTTGGAGGTTTCTATGATCTGCATACAGTTCTGTGTTTGGTTTAGGGCCAGCTTGTCACTTCAAAACTGTCCTGTAGCCTCATCCCTCATAGAATCATTTAGGTTGGAAAATACCTCTGAGATCATCAAGCCTAAACCTCAACCCTGCACTGCCCACTCCACCACTAAACCATGTCCCTCAGTGCCACGTCTACACATCTTTTAAATCTCTCTGAAGATGGTGACTACACAACTGCCCTGGGCAGCCTGCTCCAATTCTTGACAACCTAATCTAAACCTCCCCTGTCACAAATTCAGGACATTTCCTCTGGTCCCCTCAAAAAGACAAATCCTCACCTCTCTACAAGCTCATGATTCTCCTTGTCTGTTAGTCCAACACCAGAGGACTCCACTTGGGTAGGGGCAAACCAGGGCCATGTGTCTCCTGCATCACCTCTTGCATCCTCACCACTCTCCTCTGTGTCCTGTGCTCCTCTGAACCAGGAGGATATTTCCCAAGAAAAGCAGCTGCCAGTAATGCAAGCCATGGATCTGGCTCAGCTCGGGGGAAAGCTGGATCCAATTTTACAAAACCCATCTCACAAGCAAGTTCATCTCCTAAAAATAAACACAAAACCTGGAACGCTTGCCTGGCCCCTGAAACAAAAGGAATTTTGCTACACGGCTTAAATTTTTATTGCTAGTTAGCGCAAGAAAGGCAGAAACGCAAAAACACAGGCTGAGCCAGGATCTGTGCAAGCTTTCACAAACAGATCAGCCAGTGTATCCCCTTAATAACCTTTATAAAGCCTGTCATGATAAATTGCATGGCCATTTTATGATGTGGACACATGTTCTCAGAGCCCATCTATGGGACAGACTGTTCTCAACTGACCAAAACATCCCAAGAAAAGTGACTTTTCGCCCCTTTTAGAGATGTAGGATTTCTTCTTAAAATCAATGTTTAATTTCAAGCCAGAGATTCACCAAAAATGAATATACTGAATTCAGCAAGCTAAAGGTATCAGAGGTGACTCAAGCCATGTTCAAGGCTTTGAAGTTATGACCAGATCACCAGCCCCTATCAGGAGCAGCGATTTTTTTGGGAGGCAGAGTAGGAGGATAAACATTAAAACAACTCCCTTACCTCAGCTTTCCACTTGCAAACCACAGCTCCCTTGATATGTGTGATGCTTGAATCTTTCTGGGAAACCACACAAAGATACAGTCCTGACATAGAAACTTGACAGAAGCACCTTGAACACAGGTCTTGGTGGTTCTCTATCCTGCCTGCCACAGGAGAACCTAAGAAAGAGTAGCAAACAGACAACTCAGTGTGTAAAATTGGATTTTATTTTCTAGTTATGCACTTAGGTCACAAAAAGAAGAGAAACTGAGGTTCCAGCCTGATACTTGATCTACCTTAGCATCACAATGATTCACACCCACAGCTGTTGAGTGCTACTGCAATAGGAAAACGAATCAGTGATACCCAGAGCAAATGGGACATCTTTTATCTTCCCCCTGATCTCCCCAAAAGTTTTGGATAAGAGACATTAAATGAAAGCTGGAGGTGGGGGGGCATTGCTCAAGGTCAATCAACGCAGGTCCCTCATGGAAATTGCTGCTGGTGAGGGCTTGGTCCCAGGAACTCAGGAAGGTTTGGACAGAGGCTGTGTAGGTGAGAGCAGAGCAAAACCAGTTATGATGAGAGAAACAGCCCAAGCTGCTGTAAAACTGAGGAGCTGAAACCAGTGAATGGAACAGAAAGATGTGAGAAAAAGAGAAAAGGGAAGGGAAGGGGAAGGGGAAGGGGAAGGGGAAGGGGAAGGGGAAGGGGAAAATAGACTGTCTCAGTTGGAAAGGACACACAATGACCACTCAGCGCAACTCCCTGACCTGTTCAGGGCTGACTGTGGTAAAGCCCATTACTAAGGCACTGTTCAAATGCCTCTTTAACACTGTCAGGCTTGGGGCATGGACCAAATCTCTGGAAATCCTATTCCAATGTTTGACCAGCCTCTCAGTAAAGAAATGCTTCCTAATGTCCCATCTAACCTCCTCCAATGCAGCTTTCAACCATTCCCACACAGTCACTGGATCCCAGGGAGAAGAGCTCACTCTCCATTTCCCCTCCTCAGGAAGCTGTAGAGAGCAACGAGGCCACCCCTCAGCCTCCTTTTCTCTGAACAAGACAAACTCAAAGCCCTCAGCAGCTCCTCACAGGATATTCCCTCCTCTGTTTTGTTGCTCTCCTCTGGAATCATTCAACAACCTGCATACCCTTCTTAAACTGCAGGGCCCAGGGCTGCCCACAATGCCCCAGATGAGCCCACACCAACACTGAACAGAGCAGGGCAATCACCTCTTCTGTGCAGCTGGTGTTTGAGGCATCCCAGAATGGATTTTGTCTTTTTGGCTGCCCAGTCTCACTGTTGACTGGTACTGAGCCTGCCGCCAACCAGCATCTCACTGTCCCCACATCTCAGCTGGGAAAAGAGAGGAGTGCTCAAGCAATGGCACTTATCTGTGTTTGTGCCATTAGGGAAAAAGCTTTAAACTCAGCACGTAATTTCTTGGTTTCAATTACTAAAACATAGATTTTTTTTTTCTCAATTTCCCTATTATCTTTTTCTTCTTGCTTTTTCTTTAGCCATTACTTGGTTCAACTCAAACTTACTGTTAAATGTACTCCTATCAATGCTGGTCAACAAAGCATTTAGGCATGTGCTTAACTCAAAGCAGATAACTCTGGCACATTCAGCAAAACTCACCGTACACCTCTCTTTTTTTCCTCTGACAGAGGGTCTCCATCGTTTTAAAAGCTGTATTTCTTTTCAGCATAAAGTACCACAGCCACAAAAATCAATGCGCTCTGCTCCATCAGTGTACATCTGTCACTCACTTCCAGCACAGGGAAAAGAAGAGACACACACAGAAAACACTCACCCAGCCCCTTTCCTTTAAGAACAGCCGAGAGTAAAAAGATGGATAATTTAGCAGAACGGTTTTATTTGTGTATTGGGTTATTTTAAACGTCAGCTGAGGTTATGTTCTTGTCTCCAGTTGCTGCTGGGTGCTGCTTCAAAGTCATTCTGAGTCACTGCTCTCCATCTTCATCTGCTGATGGGCCCCCAGGTAGTGATGGAAACATAACTTCCCTTGACATGGATAACCTCCAATAAAGGAGCGACTTCCCTTTTGACACACTGATTAGAATAAACGAGGGGAGGTGGAAGGGAAGAGGAAGGTGACTGCAGCTCTTGAAAAGCAAAGACAACGGGCACATCCTGCTCCCTGACTCTGTGCCATCAGATTCACTGCAAGTTATTTGCAAAACGGCAAGAAACTCATTTGATTGCTGCTAGGACTATTGATGGAAATGCAAATCTTTACCTACAGGACCTTATTCAACAGCAAATTAACAGCAGGCTGGGGAAAACCAAAAATCTGTAGTCTCAGGGCTGAAAGTATAATCTCTGTTTTTCAGATATCAGTCCAAAAAAAAAAGACAATGTCTAACTTAATTCCGATTTTCCATTAGTAGAATCAACATTGACTTAAAAGAAATTCCTCCATGTTTCCATGAGCCTGAATAAGGTGGGAATTAGAGCCTGAGCATTCTGTAAATTGGCCTGGTGCAATATGAAAGAGCTGTGCTCAGAGACACAGCCTGGTTGGCAATTTACAAGACCAAGGGAAGTCTCCTCCAGAGTCAAGTTTTGTTTTGGCCTGACACAATATTTTATCTGAGCCTTTAATTCTTTTCATTATCTTCCAGGGGCTTTGGATTAGGCTCCTTATAGTAAACTCATCTTTGGCTGCCCAATGTGATACCTCAAGAGATGATCTAGCTGAGAAACCAGGTAGAAGATTTTCAGAAAAATCATGTCGTTCTCATCCAAGGGATCCTGCTGAGATGGCAACTGAGTCTTTGCATTGTTCCCAGTAAAGTCACCTGCAACAGGATCACACAGCCAGGGGCTTCAGCTCTCTAAGGAAGAGCATGAACACCCCCATCTCAACCCCTCAGTAGGGCCTGCACTCACTGTCACAAGCTCATTTTCCACAGAGAGCCAAACATTGTCATTTACACCAATAAAAAGCTGAATTCAGCACTCTTTCCATAAAACGGATCGTGAACCCTTAACACCACTTGCCTCTCCTTGGAATAATAAATTATGAGGACAAATGGCAGAATCATTATCAGTTTCAATATCCAGTCATAAATAGTCTTGTAAGAACACTCAAATGATGGTGTTTTATTGCATTAGATATCACTTGCCATTAATTACAGCATGAAACTTTTGTACTTTGATGAAAAGCATTTTAGCCAGCTCAGTTATAAATTTAAAACAGTCTTAAAACAAAAGTCACCCCAAGTTGTGATGTGGAGTTTTTTTTAATCTATAGATCTGAACACAAAATAGTATTTTTGGCTTGGAATGACACAAAAACCAGGTTTTATAAAAGCTGTTTTATTGCCCACTCATTCAGCTTCGGCACTTACAGCAAACTAACATTGCCCATGACTGTTTTACAATAACATTGTTGGCAGCCAGATTTCACTGCTACAGATACTTCATAGTTCATTTGGTTTAGTGAGGGTTTTCTTCCTAATGATCAAGTGCTGTCATGCATCAACAGGATCTAGTTTACGTTTCTGCCCTGTTTCTTTTGTTTGGATCATTTCTCCCTCCTTCTGCTGCCGTAACTCACCACACAGCACAGAATCACAGCTGGCTGTAGAGCAAGCCTGGCACCAACAGCAGCTGCTGGGTCAGTCCCCAGAAAATCTGGGATACACACAAAATCTCACCGAGAGAGAGAAAAATCTCACAACTTCAGCCTAAGAGCTAAATTTTCAAACAATTGTGGGATCTGCTTTCAAATTTCTGGTTCAGAGGGATTCCAGCTGAGGCAATTTACATTGCTGCTCCATGGCATTGATCACAATTTGCATTCGTTTGCAAAAGGGATTAAAAGGGATTATCCCAACCCCACTCTGGGCATGGCAACCTTGCAGCCACCACAGCCAAATTCCCCAGAGACCAGGATTCAGAGCCTCTGCTCAGGTGAACAACAGTTTATCTCTTATAGCAACCCCTCTATCCAAACAACCAACATGAATGCACAGTCCCAAATCCAGGTGCACTGCAGCAGTTGTACTGATCCCATAGATTTCTCAGTAGATATGAAAAGGACATTTTGCTTTCCTTTTCAGCCCTCCAGGAGGAATTATGGGTAGCCCAGTGTTTAAATCATTCTCATGAGTCCTGGGAGACCAAGGTTTGGCTCTTGTCCTTCCTTTGCCCAGGGACACAGGAAAAACACCCAGTTTCTCAGAGCCATGGTGGGAATTTGCTCAAGCTTAAGAGAGCTAAGCTGAGGAGTCAAAATCCTGTGCCAGACAATGGAGATCAGGTCCCTGCATTCCACAGTGGCTTCTTGCCCTTCCCGTGCCTGGAAATGGTCCCCAAAGAGATTTGCTATGTGACCTTCAAGGAGAAAAAGGTGAAGCCGATCAGTCCACAGTTTTCTTAGGCCCTCCTTGCTTGAGGATGACCTCGGCATCAGCCTCTTCCCATAACTGGGGACCTTCCATGATCACCCCCACCTTTCAGAGACCACAGTGAGCAGTCTTGCAATGGCATCAACCCTCAACACCCTTGAACACATCCCACCTGGTCCCTTGCACCCATGTGTGCCCATTTTGCTTCACCAGTCCCTAAATTGATCCTCCCCTGCTGTAGATGGCATCTATCTCTCCTAAATCCTACCACTAGGCTCAGAGATGGAGAGGTTTGACAGGAGACTTTGCCATTAATGACAAGGGCAAAGAGCACCTCAGCTTTCCCCATACCCTTTGTCACTAGGCTGGCCAACACATTCAGCAGCAAATCAATACGTTCTCATTTTCCCTTTCCTGGTGATTTACTTACAGAAATCCTTATTCCTGCCCTTCACACCCTCACCAGTTTCATCTCACTTTTGGCTTTTTGAATTTCATCCATGTTAGAGCATATCTGAGATCTGAGGACAAGTGACATTGGCCAAGACTCATCAGCACCTGTAAAAACAGATGTCATTGTCACAAGCTGACTGTTTCTTGAAAGGGTGACCATTTGCTTTTTGACACAAAAGTGAGAAATTGAAGAAAAACAGCCTAACTGCTCATTTAAGGCAGCCTGTTCCTCCCCTTCTGCTTAGCCTGTTAAAACCTCATTTGACAATCTGAGAGTTTAGCTCCCAGTGCTCTTGCTTAAAATATAACAGATGGCCTCTAATAAGTAAATTGAAAAGTGCAAATAAGGTTAAAACAATTTTTCTTTATTGAATATCATTAACTTCAAGGCTGTCCACTTTAAAATGCTAATTAAACCTCACTTCCTTTTGCAGGGTTCTAGTGAAGAAAGATTGCCGAGGGGTAAATTTCTCTTGTTTGTAAAGGACCAGCCCAGTAAATTGATAACGAACTGGGCTATTGACTGTCCCAAGATTAAGAAGTAGAGTTGGAAGCTTTCCATTATTTGTCCCTTCCATACTTGTTCCTTCCCACAAACCAAATACAGTCAAGAAGGAAGAGGTCAAGTGTGAAACCCTGCTCTGTCCGCTCAGCAAACAACAGGTTCTCTAAAGGTCACTGTTTGTCCAAACCAGTTTTCACACAGGATTTCTAACACCTTGTTACCACCCTGCAGCATGTCTTGGGGCTCTGTATTCCTGGCACCATGCACAGAGTACAAGAGGTCCTTCAGCACCTCGCCCCCACCTTGCTCCTAATTTCCAGTGTAAATTTATTCCCAATCAGTATGTGTCACTTGCTCACGAGCCAAAACTGTTCTTTGGCTTGAAGAGCTTTCTCCACCCCCAGCCTGAAGGATTTTTACTGAATGACCCAGTAAATAATTTTTACTGAATAATCCAGCTTCTCCATGCTTCTGGCAAAGCAAGTTAAACTTTCAGCCTCCTCTCCTAGGACATCCCTTCCCTTCCCCTGATCAAGGTACCAGCCCCTCCTTCACCTGTCCCAGTTTTAATTCTTCTTTCTTCAGCACAAGAGAGCAGATCTGGCTGGGTCTAACCAGAGTTCTGCATGAGGCAATGCTCCATCTCAACTGGAAAGGCACACAGGTAAAGTCCAGGATAGCATTCACCTTCTTCATGGCCAGGTCATACTCACAGTTTTTAGTCATCACGTAAGAAAACTAGTTTTTTACCTTCCACCTCCTTAACTCCTGCTGAAGGTTGAGCCCCCAGTCTGAGGCACACCCAAAAGGCACCACAATTCACCCACAAAGAGAGCCTCATGTCCAACTGATGCAAAGCAGACGACTTTTTGGACAACAGCCTCAGGACAACAGCCTGTCATGGGGAGCAGGGAGCTCTGGGTGCTTCTGCCTGGTGGATTTGACCCCAGGGCCCAGATTGCAGACCACTTTTGGTAGCTCAGGGAGGAAGAAGTCTCCATGTCTGCTGTAAACCTGCTGTAGAGGAAAAAGTCAAGATGTATCAGACTAGCAAAAAGAGAGCCTCTGTGTGCCTGGGGTCCTTCATACAGAATTTCTGGGTCCAGATACATTCTCTCTCCCTCTCTAAGCATGATTCTCACTCATCTGAGTGAGTTAGTTTACTTTGTCATTTAAAAGATTCGGAGAATAAATTATAAAATCCAGAACTTGATACAAATTTCCTGTCCAGGTCTCACCTCAGTGATTTCTTATCCAGACAATCTGGCTGAACATCAGCATCCTTCACTTCAAACTATTCATGCTATGGATAATCCAACACTGCCTGTCCAGTAAACCTGAGTTACAACAAAGTTGCTGGGACAAGAGTGAAGGGAAAAGAGCCTCTTGACATTTACTCAGGTCTTTATGGGGATCCCTTGTCCCACAGTGGATCATCTTTCTTGCTGTGAAAGCCCATGAGCAAAGAGGGTTGTCAACAGGCAGGGGCAGTTGTAGCAACACTGGTTTAACCAGTCCATTTATAAATCATGCCAAAATCAAACACAACACAAATCAAAACAAAAAAAAAATCTGTATTTGCTGGACAAACAGCAAAATGTATCTGTGCTGAAAGGTTTTTGGGAGAGTCTGCCAAACATGAAATCATAGAATGGTTTGGGTAAGAAGGGACCTTCAGATCATCTAGTTCCAATCCTCCTGCCATGGGCAGGACACCTTCCACAAATGAAAAACAGTTCCTTTTTCTGAGCCAAGAATCACTCTGAGAAAAGTAAAACACTTTTAGAGCAAGGGAGAGCTTGAAATGCAGCTTATTTGCTTATTCATTCAGTTGAACTCCCTGCCTAAATCACATATTGGATTAGCTGTATTCAATGTCTTCTCTTTCCTCTGCTTGAGTAGGTGCTCCTTCTAAGGGACAATTGCAGGGACCCAAACAATTTAACTGAGAAATGGAAATTGGGAAAACATACTGTTGCCTTTCCACAACATCTTTCTTGATCAAAAGAGTATTTCTGCTTTATGCAACTGTACTCAAGCAGGGCAGGAACCCAGCAAAGAAATTTTTCCAGGAGTGACAGTGGAATGTCCCATCCTAACCTAACAAGCTGTGACAGCCTTGTGAAGAGTTGCTCCCAGGTGACATAAGCTGTGATATCAAAGTTGTGTGACTCCTTTGCTTCTCACTTGATTTCTGCAAGTTGTTTTATTTTAAGATAAAAGTCCTCAGCTAAGAAGCAGCTCCATTTCTGCTCCAAGTCCTTCTGTTACACAGCATGGCCTGGACTACTTTTTAAGGAGAATTCCATCTTCCAAAACACCAGTATTTATCAGACCTGGAAGAGAGTTGAGGTTTCAGGAGGGTACTGCATACATGTCAATCAGAGAGTAAATAGCGTCCTCAAACAGCAAGTTGAGCAGACCTTTGTTTTCCTGTGCAAGCTTTTCTCAGTCTTAAGGGAGCTGTCTTTCACTGAACCAGGGTTCTGAGCTTGCAGGCATAACACAAATGCCTGAGAGAATCCATCGTGAAGGGATAAACACAAGCAAGGGCATGCAACTAGAGGACAAAAAAGCAAGAATGTAAGTAACAAAGCTCTCAAACTGTGCTGGATACCTCCATGCAGGTGTATGGAGAAGGAGTCTGAGGGGACTTGGGGAGGTCAGTCTCATGGATTTGACTGTAAAAACAGAGCAGTCCTGGAGCAAAAAATCTTTCCAGCTGTACAGTGGTAGCTGGGGACAAATCTTGCCTCCAAGGCTGAGACAAGCTTTCAATCAAGTCTTCAGGAGTTTTGGCACAAGAAGAGAAATTGGGTTTTTTCTGTCCTCTTCTCCACACCACTGCCTTTCTACTCAGTAGGGAGAAAATGCTCGCTCAGGAGACGAATCACCTGATCTGTTGTAGACATCTGCCACAAGGTAAGAAGAACAGCCAGAAACTCCTCTCCCTCGTGGTCTTCTCCTTGGATTGCTAAAGGAGCCCATGTGACAGCAGACAGAGATGTCTACACAGGTCAGATGAATCCCACACCTGAGTGCCAGACTCCTGTTTGTCTGATGAGATGCTAAAAGAGGAATGACAACCAGATGGATGCATTATAAAGTACTCTTCCAAAATATACCAAATAAAAGCTTCTTAAGAGTGTGTCACAAATACCTGTCATCTAAAGATGTTAGAGCAAAAAAAAAAAAAAACCAACATTGCATACAGTTAATAATATCCCCAAAGTAGTCAGGCTGGTGATTGAACATCTTGTCTAATGGGCTAATGGGCAGGCTGACACATCAGTGGGTGAGGTAACTCAGTGAGAGACTGGAATCAGAGGTTCCACAGGCAGTGTTAGCTGCTCCCTCACCCTTCGCCTCAGCTTCGTATGAGCTTCAAGAATACTGAACCAAGTCACTCAGTTCCCACAGTGGTTGAGACGTTCCCAGAAGTCTGGGATCACCACAGAAACATTGTTCTGTTTGTCAAGGCCAACTTTCAGAAGCTGCAGAGAAGCAGAAAAAGAAAAAAAGCAAAATTACTCTTGGGGCTGGATTTCAGCAAAGTGTTTTGTAAGAGAAGCTCTCAGCATCCCTCAGAAGTGGAAACAGCCAACGAGGTAAACCATCTACAAGAAAAAGTTGTTAACTGCTGCAAGAGAGGAAAAACTGGTTCTAGGGGGAAAAAAAGTCTAAAAATATTATTTTCTGGCAATGTAAGCTGTGATGGTTGAAAGCTAAACCACTTGAACTGGCCAACCAAAGAGGTTTGATCCAGACCGCAATCAAAGCACCGAAGGTGAGCAGGGGTTACCCAAGGAATTCATTCCGAGTTCTTTTGCCTTGCACATCACATAGTGCTTGTGACCTGCACAAAATGAGCTCAAAGTAATAAAGAGGTAAGATTCTTTGGTGCAGACATGATTTTGTACCCAATTTGCACAAGAGGATGAAATTTCAAGTCACATGGAATCAGGACTAGAGCCACCTCTAGAGAAGCTTGTTAGGGAAATGCCCCTCACAGAACAGTAATGCCCTGGTATCTGATGAGTGAATGATCTGCCTATTTTCCTTTGCCATTTGTTTGGCAGTTTCAGCCCATTTTAACATGAGGGTCAAGACTGCACCAAAACAAAAGTCGGAGAGGTTACATGAAAAATCATCAACCGAGGAGAAGAAAAATCCAAATTAGTCCCTTTCTTCTAAGGAAGAGGTTCTAAATTGGCCTCATATTGATGACAACATCAAGACCAGAGAGTTCTCTAAAATGTTGCTCTTTTTTTCGTTCAGCCCCTAACCTGCACGCAGCAGTCTGGGGACCGAGGTAATAGAAATAAGGATAAAACAAATTATTTGTTCAAAGTCCTGCTTCGGCTTTTTGTGGCTTTAGATACACATCCTTCACTGCACTGCTCTGTGATCTGTGGTGGTAGCTCAACTCCAAAGGAAAAGCAAGCTGAAAAACAAAAAGGTCTCCCTGGGATTGCACACAGTGTTATTCAGCTCAATTACTTATTAAAGCACCGACACAGCATAGATTTTTTTTCAGTACATTACTTATTCAATCAGAGCTCCAACTCTCTCAGACTGATCCCTTAAGAAAAAGCAAACATCTTCCCCTGTTTGTTTCCAGCTGCATCACAAAAGACTTTAAAGACTTCAGGCTGCAAAGAAAACTGTTTGTCTTTGGGCTGTTGTACAGCAAGAGCTCGTGGATGAATCCAGTGCAGCTCTGATTGACTGGTGAGAGCACAAGGCCATCGAGCTAGGGAAGCTGCTTGGCTTTTTCCATGTAACTCCATGACCCACCTCCAACCTAGAGCAGCTTTGCCTGTGCAGGAGAGGAGCTGCAGGCTAGACAGCAGTGAGCACCCTCTTTGTGGCAATCAAGGGTTGGGTTTTTTTTGACAGGAAATGAGATCAATTTTCCATCAAGTTATTCTAGACTGGAAATAATTCATCAGATATTTAATCACAGAAGCTAACCTTCCACCTAGACAAGATGGGCATGCCGCGTTGCTCACCTTGAAGAACACTAAGTCCCCTGTGGAGGAGGGAGGAATCAACCTCTATTACT
This sequence comes from Petroica traversi, assembly GCA_025920805.1. NCBI lineage: Eukaryota > Metazoa > Chordata > Aves > Passeriformes > Petroicidae > Petroica > Petroica traversi. Next base: position 5,023,315 of record JAHLSL010000022.1, read on the forward strand.
CTACCAACAATTTAGAGGTAGAAGCCATTGCCTTGCCTTTAGATTTCTCTTAGCTCTGCTGTTGGTTAAGTCATGGAATCACTGAGGGTAGAAAACAACTCCAAGATCATCGAGCCCGGCTGACACCATAACACCACCTCTGCTCCAGACAACCAGAGTAACATAAGATAGACAAGCTGGCAAAAAGCCCACCTGGTTTTGGAAATTAAAGGTGGTCACCAGATCCTTCCATCACCAGGGACTTTTTTAAGGGATATGCACATGAGAGCAAGCAGCCCCTATTTCCTTGGTGAGCTGATGGGCATTCCTAGAAGGACAAAAATAAAAGCGTAGTAGAAGTCTTACAGCAGCATTTCTTCAAAGGACCTTTCAAGGGGGAGATTTATTGAGTCTTATTCTATCAGACACCAGTCAGTGAACATGTGCAACTTGGGTGAGCTGGGAAAAAAAAGAGCTTGTCTATAAATTCTTGTACTCCAGACACTGTACCTCAGAGGCCAGCCCTAATAAACCCATCACTTCAGCAATACTATAATTCAGTGGTGGCTCACTCTTCAGAGCCCTGTGAGTCTTTTCTCAGGGACTCCTGCAGCAAACACACTGATCAGATGCCCTGAGGACACAGGGCTTTAATGCTAATGTGGGACACGTCAGAGAGCCCCAGCCCTGCCCAGCAGAAAAGGAAATGTCTCCTCTCCCCATCCAAAGAAGAGCTCATCTGGACAGTATCCTACCAGGACCACATAATACTTTGCTAGGAGCCAAGATATTAACTAGAAATGTTCTACCATGTGCTATGAGCTGGGAAATGTGAGCTTTAATCTTCCTCAGCTGAGTAAGAAACTGATCTTGAGCCTCTCATTTCACAAGCAAATAAAGCCAGAAACCTACAAGAGACAATAATCATCTCACCCTGACAAACCAAATGAGCTACTCTGGAAACTGTCACCAAAACTGCACAAAGCTGAAGGATGCAGAGAAGGCAGAGTGACTGAATGCCTTCCTTTCATCAGTCTTCACTGTTTAACTTGTATTAATTAGTCCTGCATTTCTCTACAGCCTTGCTCAATGACAAAGCAACTGCTGACAGTGGAGGCCTGCAAGAAGTATTATATGTTTTAGCACTGTACCTTTGGACTCAGAATAATAAGCACATAAAAGAGATAAATGTGTATTTCTAATGCCACCTTTTAAAGCAATTGCTTTAAAGAAGCCTGCTTTAGCAACTCAGAAATGTAATTCTTGACCTACCTGAGTAATCATGCTAATATCAGGAGAAGTTGCAATTATTCAGTTGTGAACAAAAAAAGGAAAAGGTACTGTTCGTACTCTAAAGTGAAGCACTTAAATATAAAAGGGAGAGCAAAGGAGGAATGTAAGTACTCTCTGGCCACTCCAGAGGTGAGTCATGGCAAGGGGTTCCCACTCTCAACAGAGGTGTGGCAGGGATAGAGAGAGTGCTCCTATGCCCCCAAAATGTGAAGAATATGAATTTCAGTCACCCAGCTCCAGCAGGGGCACAATCCAGCCCTCAGTCAATAAATAGATCTACTCTCTACAATTCTCTGGCTTATTCCCAAGACACATTACAGCTTCTACATGAAGGGAAGAAAGGCTTCAGTCACTTTCATTAAACAATCTGCTTTATTCCCAGGAGAAATTTTATCCCAAGGGAAAGATAGCAGCTCCATAGAGTGGAGTAAAGTGTTCCCACTTGCACAGGGATGTTCATTCAACTTCTGCAACTTCCACACATCTTTGCAGAAAGATCTCCTGGCTCACATTTTCTAAGGTTTTCTCAGCTAGATGCTACTTTATCTGGACTAAAATATTTGAAGTGAAACAGTAGTAACAGAGCAAGACAATCAAGCTGTTCTATTCAAGATCTCCGAGAAAGAAATGGGATATTGAGGGTGTAAGAAAAAGAATTTACCTTCCTGCCCTGTTGAGAGCAGAGCTCGACACAGAATTTCACAGCCATGACAAGGAGGAGGAAAATATAGAGTACCCCAAGCTGGTGTGCAAATGAACTGACCCTCCTTTATTAGGACAAAAAGAGATGTGTGACACTTCCCATGTTTGGTCCCTTATTTTCTTTTTTACAAAACTGATAAGTAAAACATTGCACAGTGGTGTCTGTATCATATATGATCTCTGTGCTTTCCACAATCTATAAACCCCTGCCATAACATGTTTTAACACACAACAGGCATTCCATAGTGTCATGTGACAAGAATTCCCCTTCTCAGAGGATCCCAGGGAGTCTTTAAAGACTTTAATTAGCCTTCTCCACATATTAAAGAAAGATAGGATTAAATCAGTGAGCTTATACTTTCTGTGTAGGCAAAGATATAAACATCTCCAACTTACAGATGAACAGAAAGATAGTCTCAAAACATTTAAACAAGAGAAGCTGAAGAAATTAAGAGACTTTGCTAGAGAGGTATGCAGAGGCTGGCATGCCAAACACACAGAACCAAAGCTGACAGAGATGGGTAGAGTGACTCACATGCACAAGGCACTTGACTTTGTCACCCAGCTCTCCCAAAACAGTAAACACAGTCTGAAAAATACCTAAGAAAAATTGAGGCCACAAACACACACAGCAATATGATGCCTTTTTAATCAGGTTTTCAATCACAATATCGTAATTTTTTCCCCACCAACACACTCGAACACAGACATTCAAAAATTATTTGTCTACAAAGAGGAATGAAATGATTTAAAGAGCTCCAGTAAATTCTGGGCAAATCTCTTCTGATCTTCTCCTTGGGAGTCCATTCAGCCAACATATAAATTTTGTTTGCTTCTATTTTGCAAGACAAGAAGAGGCTGGGTTGTAGATAACCTTCTGTTCAAGCTCAGCATATCTTTTCAGAAGTGGACGATAGAGCTAAAAAGGAAAAATAAATAAATGTGTCTCTTTGAAAAATTAGATTTTTAAATTACACTGCAATTAAAAAACATCTTCAGACATGAAAAATACAGCATCTTCACAGGTACCTGAAGGTTTGGGCTGTTTCTTCCCCAGTTTGCTCATGAAAGTGCTGCAGAGTTTTCCCTCTTTAAATGTCACAGTCCTTTTTACCATCACCTTTACAGCTTAATTTTATGACATGCACAGGTTGTTCTTATTGTGACTGCGTTCTTGCTATAAGCAGAAGTCATTACTTCCAGCAGAAACAGCTCAGCTAAAGTCACCTCTCCCAGTGTGACATGCCCCCTCAGTAATAGCTGTGCTAACCACCCAGGCAGAACTCCTGTCCTTGCCTCCCTCCACTGCCCCACGATGGATCACTGCCTCTGTCCCCTCCTCCTCTGCCTCAATAATCACCCCACTGCTGCTCTCCAGCACAGTCAGGCAGGTCCTCCTTGGCCAATGTGCTGACCAGGGCCTTCTAAAATGCACTTCACATTCCCTCTCAGACTCCTGCACCTCTTTGAGCTGCTTCTCTCTTCACATCTTTCACAGCCACAACCTTTCCCATCCATAATTTGCTCCATGGCTCTGTTCCTCTCTCCCTGATTCCAGGCCCAAGGGGACAAACGCAGACCCAGCTTCTATCCACAACTACACCAAGTATCTGAGTAGCCTTTTTGTGTTTCCCTAGCTAGAATTTTCCAGGAGTTTTTAGATCCAGTATTGTTACAATCATAAAAAGAAGAATCAAGACTCAAATGTATTCAAAACCCCAGACTCAGACACGTCCTGTGCTTTTGGATATGAATGAGATCCATGACATATCAGAAACCCTGAATAAATCTCTACTCTGCCTCCAAGCAAAAGCTGTACTTCATTTAGATCTTGGAGATGCACCTTTCTCCTTATCTCCTCTCTCTGGTGTTAACTGTCCCTTTAATAAAATCAGTGCTTTGAAAGCCATTCCAGGAGAGCTTTGCACATTTGCTGGCTCGAGCACAAAGAAGGGAGCCAGTGCAGGGTCTGGTACAGGCTGGAGCAGTCCTTAGGAGGATGCCATAAGGTCACATCTCAGCCACAGTGAATCCCAGAGGCTGCCAGTCTGGTCTGCAAGCCCTCTGCACTGACTCATAATCAGGGCAGCCTCGCTCCTGGCTCCGGGTTCAGACAGGTTATGGAGCCATAATGAATCATACCCAGCAAACTGAATTACTGCTCTCATCAGTAAGCCAGATCTAGCATTTCAATGCATTTTATCCTTTTCAGGACAGCCAGTAACTGTGTGTGTACATGCATGAAAAATTCAGGAGGAAAATGCTTCAGGTGAAAACTGTGGGGATGTAGTAGGAGACCGGGATGTTCTTGTGCAGGTCTCTGTACAGCCCTGCAGTAGCCTCTTAACAGTCATACTTTAACAGTTTTATTTTTTAAAAAAATCACAAAATTTTCTCACCTAGGAAATAAAAAATAGTGGAGTTTTGTTTCATCTTTCAATAGGGTATTTTCCCAAATACTCAGTTTCTATGTTTTCCTCCTCCTGAATGATAGTTTAAGCATGATCAGTGAAAACCAGATTTATCTCTTCATTCTCATTTCCACCTTAGACAACAGCAGGTGGAAGTGACTTAATGGACACATTCTGCAGAAGGACCTAATTTTGACCAACTCCTCCCTTTTCACATACCAGATGCTATAAAAATTAAAATTTCATTTCTACATTTCTACAACAGATTAAGTATTTGAAGGGGTAGAAGAGAAGGAGCACCCACAGCAAGTGGAAAGAGACACTGTTCATTAGCCAAGGCATCATAAAATGGTTTTTAAACCCATCTTACAGTAACTGAGTCCTACAGTGTTTTCCACTGATGAAAACAGAGAATCCTACTCACTCCTGCCTCTGCAACAGACTCATTCAGTGACCCCAGGCCAGGCATTTAACATGTGTGTGCCCCAGCCTCTCGTCTCCACAGGACAGTGATACTGAGATACTGGAGGTTTATGCAGATTTATGGGGTTAGAAAATAAAATGCACCACTATTATGAAATGTCACATTACTCAGCATGGTATTTTTAACTAACTACATAAGGGCCTGGAGGGCTTAGAGAAGTACATATATATATTCTTTTCATGTTCCTAAAGAATATTATTGCTCCCATTTCTAGGAAATGTGCACATCAGAGTAAACAAAACACTGAGCAGGCAACTATGGCTATACTGGGAGTATCAGTATTTCAAACAAAACCAGCTTCCCTATTCAGTAAAGCATCTGTAATGAAGACTGGCTATTTCTTACTTCGCTGTTCTGTAAATTTGATAAACCCTAAGTGCTTCTCAGCAAAAATTCAGCACAGCAAGGCTGAGTGAGCTCAGGCTCCATATTACTTGCCCATCAGTATTTTTACAAAATACACACAATGCATTTACCAGAAGGCTGGGAAGTATTATTGTTAATACATCACTCTAAATTAAAATGTGTCAAAATAAATGAACAACCACATTTACTGACACAGTTTCTTTTCCTGTTTATTGGACTTAAGCACTTAGCTTGCTAATTGAGAAAATTCAGGCATTTGCAATAAGCTTCTCAGCTATCAGTGTAAATGAATCCTGCATTATGGACCATATTAAAAAATTGCAAACAAGTAATTAAGAATATTTCCTGTACTCTGTTCCTGTTCTTTGGGGCAAAAAGCTGCACAGCTCAGAGGGATGAGCAAAGCCTTAAATTCCTCCTCCTCGGGGAATTTGGCTGTAATACCACCAGTACATCATGGCTATAAGTGCAGCAGTACCACAAGCTTTTCACAAGCAGTATTTTTCATGCCAGCTGAGGTTTGGGGCCGAAGCAGAGCACCTCCCACAAAATACAGTGAAGAAAAATCAAACAGCAACAACCCAGAGCGTGGCCTGAGTGTGCACTCAGGTGTATCTGTGGAAGGTGATCCTCCACATCTGACTGAATTGCCTCCACAGAACCCTGGGCAACTCCTCCTGTTTCTGGGAGTCTCTTTCCTTAGGCAATTATATAGATGTATCTTTATAATTGAGGTCCAAAGGGAATAAAGGACTCTCAGTAAGGCATAAAAACCCAAGGACATAAATTCCCTCTCTGCCATAGCCCCAAACCTAATCCATCAAACCATGATATTTAACAAAAGTAATTACATGTATCACAACACAAACCTTATTATTGTCCATAATTTAATTGTCCTTGCTTAATTATGGCCCTTTCTCCAGCTTATCTTTATACCCTACTCCACAACGCTGACAGTACTATGACTGTTTCATTTATAAGCCCTAAATTTCTCTCCTGGGACAATTTGGTCACATCCTGACAGCCCCACAACTATCCAAAGAAAATGCTAATGATAAATAATACATTATAACAGAGAATAATTTAACCTGCCCTCTCTGAAAAATGCATTCATACAATGCTACCTTGTTGTCTAGAACAAACAAATGTGTCATCCTGATACTACATCTCACCACATTACCAGCCTATGTACTCAACAGGGCTTTTACTGTTTACACTGTCCCTGCCACCTTCTAAGAGCAAAACCAGCTACAAATTATTACTGCAAGTGACAATCCTCATGGCTCCTCCTATCTCCTGCAATGCTCCGTTAGCCAATCACTGGAGCAATTCAAAATTTACAAATTACAAACATGATGCTGATGATTATCTAATTTTAATCTACCCGAGTACATTTAATCTACCCTGAATAGATTAAAATTAATCAGTCTCTCACAGACACTTGCTACTTTTGATAGGTTCCTTTTTTTTAAACCAAAGTCAAATTATTCATGGAGATTTGCTTAAGAAATCAAGTGTTGTTTTATTTTTCAAATCCTAGCAGTTGTTCACCTTTCTTAACAGAGAAAGAATACTCATAAACCAGAAACAATAAAACAGTGTTCTGAAATACTCTGAAGACTTCTCCAAGGAACCCCACTTGAAACAACTGCATTCTTTACTTCAGATATCCATTCTGTAAGTCTTAATCAGTTTAATAAGTTAAAAAATTATTGGCTACACAAATCACCTCAAACAAACTACTGTCAATACCTATTATATTTTTGTGGATGTATTATTATTACCTCCTTTGCACTAAATTACCAACCTAAACCAATTCTAGAAAACAACCTCCCCCCTCCAAAATCTAACTCCACAAAATATAATTATTTTAAATCAATAAATAGGTCATTATAACCTTCCTGGATAATAGGGTCACTTCTGTAAATCCACCTACTTATAAGGCAATTCACCAAAGTCAAGAAAACCTGTTAGGTTTACATTTTCCGTTCCTGAATTTTTACAAGATTAATGCATCTCAGCAGAGTCAATAATGCAATCAAAAATCACACATCCAGCGGTAGTGAGCTGCTCTATTCCTTCTCCCTACAAAACCCCACAGGACAATATCACAACCAATCTGGCACTCTGTCACAGGCACACGGCTTGTAAAAACACAAGTGACCAACTCCTAGAAAATCATGTTCTCTCTCATGTTTTATTTTTGCTTAATTAACCAGCTAGCCAACCATCCCTGTTTTAATAGATTACTAAAATAGATCTGAATTCTAATGCTGGAATAACAGATGATTTCTGTCTGCTAACATATATTTATTGCTCTAGAATCTCCTGGTTATTTTTGTCATGCTTAGTGGTTCTGATTAATTTTTTTTTTTTTGGTCAGGAAAGAGAGGAGATTCAAAAGAGGTGCGATGACTCTTTAATTTTTGCTATTCTGAAAAGAAGGAAGGATTCATCAGATTAACCCACAGATGACTGACTTGAGCTACTCTGGTTGAGTGAGTGACCAGTGACTATCACCACAGTGGGTTCCACCAGAACATCTCATGACCCATTTGGGTATTGACAGAATTAGAAGCAAGCTCAGATTAATATCCCTCTCCTACAAAAATACTGGGAAATCAGGTTCAGCTAAGAGCCTTGGGGTCATACCCACAGAGAGGGATTCATCCTTTTGAAATGGTCTCTTCAAGGCAGGATGGTCTGCTGCAGGACAAAGTCACATTGTTGCCAGGCAAGTTGGAACTTTTGTGACTTCAGCTTCCACTAACTACTGATTCATTGCCCACCACAAGCTCTGTGCTCCCCATCTTGTGACTTTATTCTATTCTACCTGCCCATCAGTTTAATTGAACCAGAAGAGCTGCTTGGTGTGCCCTGCCCTCGCTTTTTAAAATCACATTCATTATCACAATGATCCCTCAGAAATCAAAGAAACGCTTTTTGCATTTTTGGTTCCTGGAAACCCCTGCTGCAGGCACAGGCCTTGGCAATGAAGGAGAAGCTACATCAAACTGTCCCATTTGACCTCTGTCTGTAGGAGGTTTTCCTCTCTCCAATGATCTAACACATGTTGTCTCCAACCTATACCAGGAAGAAAGGATGAAACCAGAGCAGATTGCTGTGTTATGACCTGTTTTTTCTCCACCCTGCCAAGATCTAGCTGTAGCCGTCCAAAAAATGTAAAGAAGTGGTTGAGGGAATTTCACATTGGTGAGCCAGACTCTTTCAGAAGAGCTCCTCAGCAAGACAGGACTTAACCTCAGGATGACTTTGAAGTTTATAAAAAGAACTATCATTTAAGTGAAAGGCTCTAACCTCAACAGAATGAAATTGGATGGACAGGGAGATGCAGCTCTGTACAAAACAGAATCAAACTGACTCATTGCATTATGAATTTTCACTGCACTGTTCATGCTAACACACTGTATTACTGACAGGCCCTCTGGCTTTCTGCAGTTTCACAGCCATGAAACTAGCCAGGGAATCCACCATCAACTGCAAAATTATAAGGCAGGAAGAAAAAAAGAAATGGTGTGGAATATGTAATTGCTGAAGAAGCTGATTTTAATGGAATGAAGCTGGAAAACTAAGCTGAAGAGCAGGAATGGTTATTCCTTCCCATGCTGCTTGGCCACCACCTCCCTGTCATTCATTCCCATCTACTGGGGCAATTCACTACTGCACACCATTTAAAACCAATAAAAGGATGTGCAAGGAGAGCCAGGTCTAACCATGTGGAAAAGGAAAGTATTGAGAAGGAGATAATTAACTCTTTTAGCTTCCAGGCCATTTTATGCAGACAGCAAAATAGAAAGAGGTGGCTGAACTCCCCAGGGATCTCTCCAGTCAGGTTTGCTTGGCCCCTGCAGGGGTACGAGGTGCTCGCAAGGCCCCTGTGAGTGACAGCTGTGTTCTCTGCCCTTGAGTTTTATAGCTGAAGCAGCACCAGGGGGTCAAAGCAGGTCTCTGAGCACTCCCCACCTCCAGCCCAGCCAGGCTGGCAGCTTTTCAGCACACAGCATTTTGGGGGGGAACAGGGCAGCGACGTGAGGCTGAATCAGACACCAGGGAGCTGCTCCTGTGGTGTGCTCCCTGCAGAGATCTTCAGCTGCAACACACGTGGCACAGGCCACTGCTGTTAATTATTTTATCTTTTAAAATTAGGGGGGAAGGTTGAGTAAATGAGATCAGATCAATCAAGTTTAAATTATTCAATGTCTTAATATTTCTGAAGGGGACTTCTATTCGATTACTGAGCTCCTCCATCTCAGTTAATAATTAAATAATGCGCTGGCAGGCACAATGCAGCATGATCATTTCTATTATTACTCATGATGATATCTGGTGCTCCTCTACACATGTAGCTGGGAGTTAGTAGTTTTGGCAGATCATTAATTTCCCAGTTTAAATAAAAGCTTTAAAACCTTGTTGCCTGCAGTTAGGGCACATCCAAATCTCATAAATGCTAGAGTGTGTAAGACTGTGCTGATGTAAAAGAAGTTTTTGCACAGCTGAAGACCTTGGTGGGGTTGACCATTGTTATTTAAACATGTGTTCTCCAGGAATCTTGCTATATTGTACTGTTTATTTATTACTGCTCATTATATTTCAAAAGCTGTTGTAAACTAAAGCCTTTGACTGAGAGTGAGACGTGCAGGGTTGCACTGGAGAGCCTGGGACAATGATTCCTTCCTTGGTTTTATGAGGCTGGAATTACATAGTTCCCAACAATGACTTTCTCTTCTGCTTTGTCTATGTGGGCCACGAGGCACAAGCCTCACCTTCAGACGTGCTGAAATTCACAGAATGGGCATAGCACCCAAAACCTGTGCCCACTGAATCCTCCCAGCTGGCATGGTTTCCATGGGGGAGCTACCAGTGATTATCTACAAGTGCTGACCACTGTTTACAGACTGGAACGGTTTTTGGAGATGTTTTCCAAGAAGCCAGAAAGCACAGTCACTACCCCTTTTTCCAGGCTGACTGCTATGGAAAAGTCCAGAATAATTTGTCAAGATTATCAGTTACAACCTGTATCCAAATTCAACCTATTTTAAGACTTTTTCTATCCCTTAAGGAAGACATTTTGCTCTCTGATCACACCCTGCTAGGAAAATTCACTCTCACAGACCTGGATGGTGGGATCAGATTATTGCATTGATTATTATCATTACAACACCAAAGATCTCCCAAAATCAAATCTGTCTTCACAACAAGGAATAATTATTGTGTAAACAAATTTTTCCTAAATTCATCTATTTTACTAGAAGACTTAGCAAACCACTGCATGTTGAAGCAGACAGGAAATGAAAAGAAAAATGGTATTCCCAAGCTTGCTCACCTCCTCAGCCCCTGGGGTGGGTGTAACAGCCAATCTGGGCTCCGGTGCTAATTTCACAACGTCAGCCAAGGACACATTCCTCTCAGCTACAAGTCCTGCAATGAGAATCACAATCCTGATCAATGCAAAAAAAAACACCATGAGGGATGTGCCTTGACTCCTTGGCAAATTAATACATTATATTGATCTTTTCTGGTCAGGTCAGCATTCAGGATTGAAGGATAAATGGCAGAAGATCTTACATTCCTATGAGCTAGCCTGGGAAGTGGGGACTCTGTGATTGAGTTTTTGCCAATCACTCAGTTCCTACTCTGGGGAACACGCAAGCAGCAGAAATGCTATTCAACAATATCAGTAATTATTTGTGGTTACAACAATACAGTAAACAGCAGTGAAAATGTATGGAAGCAATGGATTCAAGGACAAAATGTAGCTAAACATAAAAATGATGAGAAGTGAAAACACTTTAAAAAAAATAGGCTACAAATTATTAAATATATTTATATGTAAGGAAGCAGAATAATAGGGAAGTTCTGCTACGACAGCATTTTGCTTTGTGAGCAAATCACAGCATTTCAGGAGCTCCCTGCACACCTGCTAAGAACCCCAGGCTAACTGTGAAACACCCCAGATACACATTGTAATATTATAAAAGAGCCCTTGCCACCAGTATTTCATTTATATCAGCAAGTCCTCACTTTTCCTCAATTCCTTTGCCTGGCCAGGAGTGAGGCAGCTGAAGGCATCAATCAAAAATGCCATTTAGGAACACACACAGCAAAGCCCCTGGGGCTTGGCTGGCAGAGAGCTGAGGAGTCCCTCCATCAGTACAGCTCCCAAAATCCTCCCTCAAATGCTCAGCCAGCCAAGCCTCCACATCTCACAGGCCAAACTGGCAGAGGGAATACACATCTCACACACACAGAATATCCCCACAAACTTTAATGATGGCTCCTCATTTCACATGCATTCAAGGACAAGGAATTTGCCTGCAGCACTAGGTGCTGGGAGTCTTCTGAAGCAGCAGGCAAAGTTTGATTACAAAGAAAAACAGTTTGGGAACTCAGCCCACGAGGTGCAAAAATGCTGCCATTGTGGCTTCAAATGTACAGATAATCCAAGTGTTTCCACTGTCCTGCAAAAGCCTACTTGGCCTGACAGAACCCTTGTGCCTTTTCTGGAGATAAAGAGGAGAGCATGCTGTGTGCATTAAACTCACCAACCCAAATTTTGGTTGTGCAATTTCCTGTGCTGTTTTCAAATGCAAGAGATCATGTAGTCTTTAGATGCTATAATGTGACAGCAGAATTTGCTTCTAAAATTAAAGCTTGGCTGATTTCTTCTGATGGCTGATGCCATCTTTTCTGTGCTTGTTGTAATCCCATGGTCTTACATGAACTTGTTGAGAAGTCACCCATGTCTTAAGGCCCAAATCCTAAAATTTCTAACAAAAAAACCTGAGGCTAACTAAAGTTGACCTAAACAAGGACATCCACACTCCTTGAATTGTTTAGTTGTAAGATAATAGAAACCATTTTTAAATACATTAATAAAATTTCATGGTTGGGATTGAAGTCTCAAATAGCTGATGGCCCACCGTTAACACACACCCACAGGCATTAATAGATATAAGTTCCTTAACATGTAAATCCTGGGGCTTGGACTCTGGCATTACAGTGAGTGATGTAGTACAGCAGGCAAAATGACTGGTCAGCCTAAGAGTATCCCAAGATTCATACAAGAGAAAGTGCACAGAGCCCTGGACACCTTGCATATCCTTTAAATTGATGTTTAAAGGCTGGAAGATAAATATAAGTTTAATACTGGCCAGCAGTATTACTCATCTTGTTGTCCCTGCCCTCATCGATCTTCTTTGCTGGGATCAACCTTTTGTTTGGTTTGGCCATTTCAGCAGCCCAGTTTACAGCCCAGTCCACAAACTGGGGCAGCAGGCTCCACCAGCAGCTCCAGTTGGCTGAATTCTCCCATGGATACATGTGAAGGTACTAGACCCTCCCTGGACAGTACCAACACTTCCCACACCCTATCCCTTGGCTGAGAAGCAGCCACCAGGTTTGGAATCACAATGTAAATTATATTCCCTGGCCTAATCCAAGGGTATGAAGAGAGAAATCCCTCTTTGACCTGCGTGACCTTCCAGTCAGATGCACGCTGCTTTACCCCCCGCTCGTGCCCAGTAATGTTAATCCCAAGTATTAACCAAGTGAAATTAAATTCCCTGGCTGCTCACAAGGGTCTCCTGGCAGCCTTACCATGCATTGCTCTGTAAGCACTTCCCAGACAAGCAGAGTTGGCCGTGTCGATGGTGAACACGGGCGCGTTGAACACGTCAGACAGCACCTGGAGAGCATCAGAGCATCCATGAAACACAAAGGGAAAAGAAATCCCCCACCACTGTTGAGTAAAACAAGCAGCTGTCCCAAGCCCCAGCCAAGCCCTCAGGAACCCGTGGAAAGAAAAATCGCAGGCAACGAGGCCTAAGCTTGTCACACAACAGGGTAATGGTAATTCTGAGCTACAGAAATAAATCTAGCCAGGAAATAAAGTCCCATTTCTCTCCATATCTCTTGGTTACAAGTTCAGGAGAGCCTGGGCTCAAGCATCATCCCTCAAAAGCTCACACAATCAGCCCATGCTAAAGGTTTATGTCAGGGCAAGGAGACCTGCTCAGAAACCCACAGCTGGAGTCTCTTTTCCTCCATCATGTTATGGCTGATTCAACTGGGAAGGGAGGAGAGAAGAACCAGACACATCTCTTCAGTTCTCAACTTGGATAAAAATAAACCTCCAGCAATATGAAGGCCTGCTAAGCCTGTCTTCTTCATCTCCACCATTCCCATCCTATTAGGATCAGCAGGGAGAATGGCACAGGAGCTGATTACATAGTCTCTAAATTTATGAGTTTTCCTGTTTTTAAGGGAACCTTAGTTATGAAGATATATAGAGACACTTGGCTTGAGTAACACAAATAAAATTTAACAGGCAAAGAATTTATTTTGGTATCCAACAGATACTAACGTTATTCGACCACACATCATTCTGCATTGAAATCAACACCATCAGCACCCCAAATTTACTGAGTACACATGTCCTTCCCCACTGTGTAGGTTTAGAAAAACAATACAGAAGGGGAAGAATTAAGACATATTTGGATAGGGACATAGGAGGTTCAATAATTTATTTCCAAAAACATTGTCAACAAATGTTTGTTTCCATTTTGTTTTCATCAGTTCTAGGACTGCAGGTGCCCTTCAGGCTGAGCAATGCAAGAAGCGGGCAGCAATTCAGATATAACCTGTGCTGGTTTTATTGCTTTTGCCAAAGGGACAAGTGTCTCACCTGACTTAAATCCATGCAATTGAGTCTAAAATAAAGCCAGAATGTCCAGCACTCCAAACCATTTGGACTAGTGCAAGGCTACCCTGATCCTGCAATTTATAACCCTGCTGAGGATGGACCCCAGGGCTTCATAAAAGATGACTAAGAAATTCAATCCAGATCACCTACAGAAATATATAGTATGTGAAATTTCTAAAGGATTTTTCTTCTGAATTTTTGTGGAGAATCTTCAAATCAAAACCTTTGAAAATCACTGATTTTCACAATTTAAGTGAAAGTGCCTGTTTGCTAAATAGAACCCAATGAAAGCCTGAGCTTATATAGTTAAAACACTCCTTTCTGGTAAGACAGGCAAGTCAGGATTGGCTAATTTCATTTGCAAGTAAGCATTGAGCAACACAAGAGCTTCAATGCTAGAGAACAAATGAAAAATTAATCATGGTTATCTATTAAAAAGTCCTCTGGAAATTATAAGGTCACAGAACTCCAGTCCCATTGCCCGTCCTGCCAGTCAGTGCTACCACTTTATTTCAACACATTCCTCATCTGCATCTTCACTTCATCTCTAGTAGGAATTTCTTGTTTTAAGCTTAAATTGTACAATCTTTTGAACAACAATTTTCTTTTCTTGCATCTCTGCAGAGCCTCATACAATGCAGCTCTATACTGATTGCTAAGAAGTACTGTAATACTACAAATAATATTTTAACAATTTAACAAATAACATGGAGTTTTATTAGCATGATTATAAAAAAATTATTCAAAGTTCATATATTTGGTAAGGCATTTGGAACTGTGGTATCTCTCACAAATAATTTTAAAATAAACTGTTAGAGGTTCTACTGCTTAAGATATTTCACTGTGCTCAATGTGGTCATTAATCAAGCACCACATATGTTATAAAAAGCTTCCTGGAACTGTGGAGAAAGCTGCCCTACTAAATTTTTTTAACAGATTTTCCTAAGTTGTCTCCTTTGTGGTGTAAAATATAGGAGTTACTGAACGTTGATTAATTAAATGATAGTCTTTTGTAGCCCTGGAACAAATTATCCAAAATTGACCATGATAAGGGTGGAAGCTGTTATCCTTTATACAACTGATATGGTTTCTGAGGTTTTGATTAAATTAAAAAGAAAGATCCAATTAACCAGTGATTGAATTAAGTGAATGACACTGTATTGATCATATTATTTTAAGGCACTTCTGAAGAGTTTTATAACCAGTTGAATTGTTATACATGAAGAGCAAGGACCACAGGCACCACTCTCCCAACCCCATGATTTTTCAGCTGTGTATGTTACCAAATAACATATTTTAAGAACATTCATTTCCCTGCCTTCATTTCACAGCAAGTAGATTCTCCTGGCCTCCAAACTGGAAATGCAGCTTTAAAAACAAACACATCTGTGAATCCAATCTTTCCTGATGTACCCTTAGCAGAATTACTGCTGTAAGGACCAATGTTTTAAGCAATTAACCAATCAGTTAATTTTCCAATGTCACATTCTTAGGCAAAGAAACCAAAGCAGATGAAGAGAAGTGACATCTGCAGGCAAAACATGCCAAATTTGCTGCTCCCCAATCAGCTGTACAACCAGCAGTTACACACACATGTGCTTTAGATGCCTTAGGAAAAAACAGCTTTTTGCTTTTTTGCTCTTCGACCTCCATTTAATCCAGCTCAGGTTTTATGGAGCAAAGAATTGAGTGCAATTGTCAAAGAGAAGGGTGTGCAGCTGAGGCTGGCCTCGACTCTCTGGAGCTGACAGGAGGGGATTGGAATCCCCAGATCTCACCCTGTGTTCACTATCACCAGTGGTAAGACCTGGCCCAAAATTAGGATTTTTGGTGTATGTGTCTACTACCTCCAGGCCAGTGTTGGAGCTGTGGTTAAAGGGGAGCTTGTCAAGGCAGCCCTTGGAGCCCAGAAAGCTCCTCAGATCACGCAGAGGGAGACATTTACATTTGTCAAGGTAAAACACCATCGCTTTTCCTCTGCACTGCAGCAGACGGGATCTCCCCCGACTGTTACAGGGTTGACAGATCGTAAACAGCCATCACATCACAGATGACTGGATTTGGGCAGGATGAATCCCAACCCAGATGTCTCACTCTGTGCGGTCGAAAGCCAGGTGAGAGGCCCCTCACCATTTGTGAGCAAGGCTTTGCCAAGTCTCAGAGGGCAGGAACAGAGAGCACACAGTTCTCTGTTCTCCACGGGATGGATGAGGGATCTTACCCAGGCTGGATGTGCAGCAACAGCAGCAAAGCAGGGAAGAGAGAGGAATGACCATAGAAAAGTATAGCCTCCTCCCAGCATATGATACGATGCTAATAAGTGACACAATGGCAGGGGATTGAGGTTTGTTTTTCTTCTCTCTTTCTTTTCTCTCTTTCTTTTCTCTCCTTCTCTTTCTTTCTTTTCTTTCTTCCTTTCTTCCTTCCTTCCTTCCTTTCTTTCTTTCTTTCTTTCTTTCTTTCTTTCTTTCTTTCTTTCTTTCTTTC